>JAMQGT020002901.1:0-47444 GCA_024447675.2 Pterophyllum scalare | reverse complement strand
TTTTCTTTTTCAAGAAATCAAGCCATGCTTAAAGGTTTTCTTATCTGTAGAGGAGCGAGTTGTTCCAAAAATCAAAGGAACATTTAGCCCACATTTTTAAGCAGGTAGTCTGTGTGAGGGCATACTGCGTTTGAATGCTTCAGTTCACTGTTTGCCAAAACGCTGTAGCGTCATTTTGTTCTGAGCATTTTTCTGTATCTGGAATCACTCTTGCACATGCTTTTCATAACTGGGAAAATGTTTCATCAATCTCTGTGCATCATCTGTGTGTCTGTCTATCCTTAAACTTTTTAAACAATATACTATCTATACTAGTGTTTCTGTACACTGATGTCCAATCTAAGATCTTTAAAATAATTGATTTTTTGCCTGATAATAATAATAATAATAATAATAATAATAATAATAATAATAATAATAATAATGGTAAACATTTTATGTTCTTCTTGTGTGTTTGGTCTAGTCTCATGTTAGCTTCTTAACATCCACCAGCCCACCAATGACCTATTGTGGGCTTCATGTTGGGATGTGTTTGTGCAATCACTTTGTTAAGAAACTCTGAATGATAAAAGATCACAGGCTTATCATCTTACTTTCTTTTGTCACAAAGCCGTTCATTTGGCCATAAAGTCCAAACTGTATCACTCCTTCAGTTTCAAAACTTCATATCAGGTGAGAGAAGGAGGGGATAAACAGGAGGTTTCTCAGATGTAACCAACTCTTGATAGCCACTTCTCTTTGACTGAATTATGCATAAAGCAATGTGTTGATTACCAAGACACACTGTGACTACATTACTCACAATAATTGACTGTAAGTACAAACAAGCCTACAGGCTTTGTTTGCTTTTTGGGTTTTTTTTAGCTCTGCTTCTACCAGTTCCTCATCAAAAGTTTAAATCTAAGGTAACTAATGGAAGTGAATTCATTATTCCACTGATTTAAGAAGCTCTAAGCACTGCCTCACTCTAGACCCTGATGTAATTTGGGCCCCAAATCAGTGTCTGATAGGCGGACCTCAGTTCACCAGCCGTTCTCTGATAAGGAGATAGGAAATCTGCACTGGAGAAATTACACACAGATAACAACATATGTGAGCAACTCTGGAGGTCAGCACCTGCACTTGTTCTTTCTTTTCTTCTTCTGTTACTATCAGGTTTTTCCCTCCATTTGGGCTTTCCTTCCCCCTGCCTAAGTACAGGTTGTTTTTGTGTGACGGAAACACGTCAGACCTCTGTGTGTGTGTGTGTGTGTGTGTGTAGATTCTTATCAAAAGGGGTTTGGTAATATTTAAGATACAGATCTATATGCATTGCTGGTGACTGTATGAAAAGTTGAAAGGAAAGAGGTCTGTGTGTGTGTGTGTGTGTGTGTGTGTGTGTGTGTGTGTGTGTGTGTGTGTGTGTGTGTGTGTGTGTGTGTGTTTAAACTGGCTAAGAACAGTTTTATCCTGTACATGACCTGGGGAAGTAGCAACAGAAGGAGGCAGGGCGGCACCTTGGGGAGCCGCTTAGCAGTACAAACTGATCTTGCTGACGGCTGAACCACTGTACAAGTTCTGTGAGTTTCGCGCTGTGCTCTTTGGCACCCTGGCAGCTGTAATATTTCTCACAAACACCCGTAGTGAGAGTTTAAACTGCAGAGGCTCCCATTTCAAGCTCACCTGCCAAGGCAGCAGTATCAGCTAAATGGGCATAGCAGGCAACTGTCCCACCACAAAAGTACCCATTTAACTGTGCATCAGGTAGTTATGTAAACGTGAAGAATTTGCAATTTGTTTGGAAATTTTTGCCAGTGGAGTAGAATCAATTGATGCAGGTCTTGCATTACTGGCCAATTTTGTAGCCATGTTTCCCACTAAGTTTTAAGTGCTCTGAAAACTAATTTCTCAGTTAGAGTCTGTGAAGATTTATTGAGAGGTGATCTCCCATTACATGGTTTTCTTATCATACACTTTAGAACATGCTTCATAAATGCATTGATCTGAATCTGGGCATGACCTGTGCTCTGGTGTCTTTTATCTAATTTGGTATATTGTACTCTATTCCCTCATCTGGTAGATAGAAAAAATGTAAAACAGAAGATGACCATACCTGCTTCACTCGTATGAAGTACCACACCGGAGCTGAAAAAAGACGCTGTCACATGTTTCTGCATAACCCTCATAGTTAAAAGATATTTTTATTAAAATGTGATGACAGTTATGGAAAACTTGGCAGCACTCTCAGTCAAGTCTGACCAGTCAACACCTACAGAGTTCTGTTTTTTTTAATTCTGTAACTTGGAATGTTTACAATGCGACAACAGGATCTCAAGACTCTTGTTTTTTTGTGTGTGTGTTTTTTTTTAAATACAGCTGTGTGTAATCAAATTGGCACAGACACATGCTGGACAGTGTTAACTTGTAACTATGTTTCCAGTGGGCTAATGTGTTGTGTGCACTATACGTGGTGGAGTACATACTGTGCACGGTGGATGGTAACAGGGTCCAGATTCTTGCCATAATGCCCATGTGTCACTTGCAGGTCAGTCACCTGGCGTTGGCCCTGTGATCCCAGTGTAA
Organism: Pterophyllum scalare; assembly: GCA_024447675.2. NCBI lineage: Eukaryota > Metazoa > Chordata > Actinopteri > Cichliformes > Cichlidae > Pterophyllum > Pterophyllum scalare. The sequence continues at coordinate 44,882 of JAMQGT020002901.1, read as the reverse complement.
ATGCATTTTATTGAAACTCTCCAAAAATGTATTTGTGTCACCAAAAATGTGTAAGGCTGAGGCCGTAAACCAGACAAGACACACAAGACAATAATGATATATCTCTGTCATCCATCGCTAATGTGATCATTGAATGTTTGTTTTGAGAGAGACAGCTCAAAATCCGATGTTGCTCAGCTTTCCTTCATTTTGGTCCCATTAACTGCTGGCAGCACTCTTGTTTTTCCGTTGTTGTTGAAAGAAGCCCTTTCATATTCATATGCCATGCTCTGAAGTCTGCGCTCACTCTGTGTGTGTGTGTGTGTGTGTGTGTGTGTGTGTGTGTGTGTCCCCTCAGGAATGATTTCATTTAGAGAAAAGTCTCTTGCAGTCCAGAGTTGAGGGTTGAATATTAAACAGCATGAACGCAGGAAAGAAAACATATTTAAACAGTTTGTAGAAGATAATAAGACTAATCATTCTGTTAAAACAGTTTTTGACGTAACGCATTTAAGAAATAAATGTATTATGCACATTAGTCTGCTATAAATGAATTAAGAAAAGCCTGATACATGAGCGTTTGTAAAGGTGAAACCTAAAACTCAACACTGCACAGCATCGTTAGGGGCAGTGAACTTTAAGTGCAGTTAATTAGGTTAAGTACAAGCAGAAATTAATATTTGAATTAAGACTATTCTTTAATGAATGGCATGTTTTGTCACTTCCTTTTCAAATATGACACATTAACAATTAGCCCGTACCTGAGCCTGATTAAAATAAATACTCCTTGCTCAGTTAAAGGGCTTGTCCTACCAGATATTACTGTGTCAATTTTGACAAGAGGAAAGGAAAGAATATTTCTTTAGCAATGACAGAGCGACATGATACATTTCAGTGCTTCTTGCTTGAAGTAAGTTGTTGATCAATATGCCCAGCGGGTGCAATGAATATGCACGAGGCGTCCGCCGCGGCGGCCCGGTAATTGCCGGTCGTCAGGGGTGGCAGGCATGGTAATTTGCATCTTGGGGATCCTGCAATCAGCGTTCTATTCATTACCGTGCCAGCCGCTTCATCTGCTGGCCACTCAGAGCTGCCAATCTCCCCTCGGCAGCCAAAGCATTTGGAAAAAAAAAAAAAAAGAATGGAAAAGTTTCAATTATAAGCCAAGGCTGCGGGTAGTGGTGTAACAAGTCTTAAACCCTATATTTAGGCTTCTTTATGCAGGTGATTGACTGTTATTGCATTGTGAAAGAGAACTGAAGGAAAAGCTCAATGAAACAACCATAATCTCTTGTATTCTAGATCACCTTTATCTCTAGCTGACTGTCTCTATTCATAGGGGAAGGGGACAGTGGCTGCAACATCATTGACCGTCTGAAGAGGGCCTTCAGTACCTCCATCGAAACAGAGGGGGGAAGGGTTACATGAAAGCCAGCTTATTATAAGTGAACACTGGCACTCAAGGCCATTGTCTCATGACGATTACACACAGCGGGCAGGCTATAGGCTAGCACGAGCCACCCTGGGAATCTATCATTTTCTTCGCAACAATAATGTAGTGATTGCAAAATGGCTGCATGTGACAAGTGAGGCGAGCACGCTGATGTACAAGCGATACACACACCTGACACAGTTCTCTTCTCCTCTCACAGCTTCATAAATCTGACAGCTGGCATGTTGACATACATCTCACTTTTGTATCCTGTATCCTGTCTCTGTTGTCTCCCCTGTGTGCCATTTCTTATTTTTTTTGTACCTTCACTTTTGAAAAGAGGATGCACAAAGCTCTATCCAGATGACTTGTGAGCCCAGGGGGATATGTCACTCAGTGTGTGTGTGTGTGTGTGTGTGTGTGTGTGTGTGTGTGTGTGTGTATGTGTGTTTCTTCCAGCACTGCAGCAGGAAGGGAGTTCCTTGCCATAAACACAAAGAGGTCTCAGGACGAGTGCCAAAAGAGTGTGTGTTTGCAGTAGTGCTGTGAATCCTCTATTGTTTTACAGTGACATAGTTGCTGTTTCCTGCATCATAAATCTGCATGTACACACACACACACACACACACACACACACACACACACACACAATAATATTCTAAGCAAACTCACACTTCTTGATCACCCTACTAAACCTACATACATGCACAGATATTAAAACATCCCCCCACCCTCCAAAAAAACCCCAACTGCTATGATTACCAATAGATGCATCCATCTGCTAAATATCTGTACACAGGGCTCCTTTGCCCTGCCATTGTCTTGCAGAGGAAGCCTGTGAGTAAGAGGTCAGTCTTGCCCTCAGCTGGAGGACACCATGGGGCAACTGATGGAGAGAAAACACCAGGATGGAAAAAAAACAAAACCCAAGAGGAGGCAGTGTTTTAGTTTCACAAATCTATGTGTAAGCAAACAACAAAACATGGAAAAGAAATAGTTAAATCTCTGTGTTTTCTCAGCTTGAGTTAACAAACTTAGTAGTATTTAATTTCTCATTTTTAAATCTGCTACCAAGAAACCTCATGTTTGTAGGACAAAATCGGTGCCATGGGTCTTAACATTTTTAAAAACCTTGAGTGTCATTTTTATAGCACATAGGTCAGCGGTCTCTTCTCTGACACATACAAATGCATCTCTATCGCACAAGCGAGAATCTGATGGCATTATAATAGAGTCGGCTAACTGGATTGAAATGCGCTCCCTGGCAGAGAGACATTCAGCTGATTAAAGACACCACATCAATATGTGTGTGCGTAAGTGTGTGTGTGTGTGATTGATACAGTATTTATATAGTAATAAGGATTTAACAGCTACAATGCTTGTTGTGTGCAGCCTGAAACAAAGGAAACAGTGGCCTAATTCAAAGAATATTAGACTTTTGAATAAGGTTTTAATGTATTTTGAGGAAAAAAACAACACAGTATTCATTCCCCCGAGTGCAATTAATCTTGCAACAGCCCAATCAGCATAAAGGGGCCATAAACAATGAGCCACGAGTGGCTTTTGATTTTATGATTTCCGTGTATGTATAAGAGGTGCAATATGTCAACAAAAGCCACAAAGCTAGTTAGCTTATTAAAGTTCATTTCAAACACCAAGTTAAAGAAGCAAAAGGTGAATTTTAACCTAAACACCCATTTACACATACACTTTATAGGTTCCAGTCAGGATGTCAGCAGTCTGCAGGACCTGCCTAGACCTCCTTCTCCCTCATCAACACCTCCATCTCTTACAGGGGCTACCGAGACATTCTCAAGCCAGCCTAGAGACCTGACATCTCCAGCATGCCCATATAAAGTTTGTTTTTGACTGAATGCTTTATCTTAACCCAACCTTTAAACAATAATTTAAAAATACCTTCATAACATTTACGTTTCATAGAATTTAAAAAACACAGATTTCTATCACTCTTTCATGACACCTATGTCTTTGCAATCTTTGCACACCACCCAGGTGCTGTGTCACTGAAATTCAAAACTAAGGGGAACTACCTCTGCACTCACTGAAACAACATAATTGATTTGACATGTCTCTGTCAAATTATTATACAGCACCTCTCCCATTTCTGCTGCCATGCATATCCTTGTTGCACTATTGCAACTGGACTCTGCGCACACAATGGCTCCCCTTTCTCCAAATGACTGAAATAACACTATTACTCTCACCATCATCATGTCAAAGCCCCTTTTAGTGTCAGCTTGTCTCTCCCAGCATGGATGACCAGACCTACAGCTGTCAAAATTAGAGAAAAAAAATGTTGGTTATAAAAAGTAACTCAAAGAGGAAGATAGGAGGAGTTGAAAAGCAAGGTGAATTCCAGAGAGGGAAGCCATTGGGAATTTACCCTGGGTAGGCTCCTTGTCCAGTTTAGAATAACAAGCTCTTTTCTTTTTTTTCCTTTTTTGTTGTTGAGAGGTGTGAGAGGTATGCCAGCACCGTCGCGCCTCCCTGGACCTGAAAGCAAAGAAACCACAGCAAACTCGCGGCTCTGCCCACAGAGACACCATGACACGCACCTGTCAAAGACGTCAGTATGGTTTGTGTGCACGTGCATGGGAAAGACACGCTGAGGAGGAGGCAGAAAAGGCAGAACGTAGACAGTGCAGTGCAGCTCTGTGGGTGGCAAAGGAAAAGGATCACTGGATCTGACAGGAGCTATTTGACTAATCCAAAACAACAGCTGTAAGGTAGGGATAGAGTGATGAAGGGGAGGAGAGGGCGGAGAGGAGGTGAGGGAAGGAGGAGGGCTGTCGGTTGAGGAGGATTTTAGGAGAAAGGCAAGTGGAATATGAAAATTAATTCCTCATGTAAGCCCAGAGGGGGAGAGAACCTGAAACAGAGCAAATAGAAAAGAAAATCTTGGATGAGAGAAAAGGAAAAGTGAAGGGTGAGGCGATGTAAGGGCGGCAGAAATGTGACTAGAAGGAAGCGAGACACAGGGGAGGGAGACAGGCAGAATCGGTGGGCTAGGCTGCATCTATTAGCCTCCACACAGGAGGTTGTATCAGCACACAGGTGAAAATGATTACACACACATACAGTACATACACAAACCATCCTCACACATACGTTGGTCTTCGTTAAACATCTGGCTGAATTTTGTGGAGGGAAGCCACAGTTGGGTGGTCCTCACTCCCTGAACACATCTAGCCTGTTAATATGGCAGGCCACGATGAGTCCATTACCTGCAGGGCAGTATCTGAGTATCTTAACATCTTGTGGGTGCATGTGCGTGTGTGTGTGCGTGTGTGTGTGTGTGTGCAGTGCAGCAGCAGCAGCAGCAAGCACAGCATAGTGTAACAGTGTAAAAGCAGCCAGTAAGGTGGCTTTTTTTTTTTTACGCTGGGGCTGCTGGAAATATGGAGTTACTGGACAAAGGTTACGGTCATGTGAAAGTTTTTGATACGCAAGCTTATTAATTTTCACACTGAGTAGTGCCCTCATCTATGGAAACACAACTTGCCAAGTGGATTTTGAACTGGTCTGTTCGAGGCTGCACCACTGAACTTCACTGTGGTATTAACACCAAACGTGATGTATGGACACAGCTAAGGTGTCATTTGAAGAAGCATTGCATGTTTCCAGTCAGTTAGCATGATCAGATGAAATTGCCATGGCAACTCTTCCCCTCATCACTGCAACAATGTCTAATCTTGCAATCAACACAAACAAAAAAAATACTAAATGAGACATTCTCTGCCTATGCAAGTGATAGTCCAACATCACTTGCATAGGCCCCCCAAAACCATAGCTACTTCTATAGTTTTTTAGTGAGCAAGGAAGTTGGAAAGAAATGAGCTTTTCATTTTTTTCCTGTTTTTCATCTTTATAGTCAACTGGTACCCAGCTAGAAGCACTGCATTCACCATAAAAATATGAGAGTGGTTTCTTCTCTTCTAATTCCCAGCAAGAAAGTAAATAACCAATTTCCCAAAAGCAAACCCTGATGGATGGATGGTACAGGATGATCACATCAGCTTCACAGATCCTCCTTTAATTGAATGTCCTTGCACTGCATTTATTCTCATGATTCTGTTACTACAATGTGTTTTAATCTGTACCTCTCTTGAACTGCACAAATTCTAAAAACAAACTTGAGCTTTAGCTGGAATCCCGGCCCCTGTACATACAGACACAGAGGTCCACGATCTGCAGTTCTGGGTTCTGTTTAACCCGCTGAGGTTACCTCGGTTCTGCTCGGGGACTTGGCTGTGAAGCCTGGTTCCTGTGGCTTCAGACCAAACCATGAAAAGAAACCCTTCCCTCTTGCGGAGTTTTTCTACACGTCTGCCTTCTCTCATCTCATTACCCAGTGTCTTCTCGCTCTCATTCCGGAAACCATGAAAGCAAAATTGGCTTAATCTTCTAATGTACTTCTCCCACTGTGGCAGAGGCAGAGGGTTTTCACTGAGGTATGCCGAAGCATCATTTTGATGGGATCAGGCCTTGTTTGGTCATGAATATGGTTTGGGGCAATAAAACATGAATGAAAGGGAATGAAAACTGACAGAGTTAAACAGTTGAAGGTGAAGAGCTAATGCAGTGGGCAGCCAAGGACAGACCAATGTGGCCAGTGTAGCTATCACGATGTAGTATTTGCTCGGTGAAGTCAGAGAAATGCACAAATGTCTGCATGTCAGTAATCTGATATAAAAAGAAGAAACAGATAAATACAGAAGACCATGAAGTCAAACAGCTTTTATTGTTTTGTATTGTAAGTTATTTTTATTTTATATTGTAGGTGTAAAGACTGCACAGTATTATGTTAAAAAAACAAAAACAAAAGCTAAATTCAATGATCCTCTATGAGCAAACACTTGGCAACAGGGGGAAGAAAAACTTAACTACTCTCAAAGAGAGCAGCCATGTGCCCTGACACCCATATCACATCAATTTAAATATTTCAGGCAATAAGCATAAGACTCATCTATTATTTTAAAGGCTATAATGCCAAAATAATTTCTAAAGGTTTAGCTCATACTACCTCTCACCTCCCTTTTTACCTGAAGGTCTAGACTTGAGTTTTCTTTAAAGTCACTTTAGGAACCTTAAATACACCTTCATGTCTGATTGGCTCCCAGTTCTTCTGTAATCTATACGGCGCAGCTCCTGCACCGTGTGTGTGTGCGTGCGTGTGTGTGTGTGTGTGTGCACGCGGGTGCTCATGACTGCATCTTGGACCTAAGTAGCAACAGATGCCGCTCTGACCTCAGAGACTTCCTGGAAACACAAATTTGTCAAAATGAAGCAGGAAAAGAGAGAGCAGCAGTTTAGGTAAATGTAACATATAGGGGACACACACACACGCACACACACACACACGCACACACATATACGCCAACCAGCATATAGACAAACACAAATTGGCAGCAAAGGCACATGGAGACATATGTCCCTTCACTTTGTGGACATAGACACACCAAATTTAGGGCTGTAATACGTGGGACGCACACAATAAATAATTGGAAATCCAAACACATACAAATTATGTAAAAATCTACAGAATATCTGGGGTTTACCACAAAAACGCACAATTTCTGACTTAATTTTACACTGACTAAACGTCCAAAGCAGGTCTGCTTTATGATTGCATCTCTGAATAAAAGGTTAGACCAAATATTAACCAACAGAATCACTGAAAAAATGTGCGGCTGGATGGAAACAAAAATAATTGCCAGCCTTAATAAAAATCACTTTTAAAAAGGGAAGCTATAACTAACTAACTTTTTGTCTAATGTTATGTTTCGGGGTGGGGGGGGGGCAACAATAAATCCCTGCAGCTGAAATTTTATCTTCAGAAGATATAAACTGCAAACTCGGCCACTAAGTTTGTTTTTTGATGAAGGATAATTTCCTGCCGATGTAATGACAGAGCATTTAAAACACAGCTTGCAAAACAAATCATGTTCTGACTCTGGCTTTGTTCCAGAGTTTTTGATTTTTTGTTTTTTTTGTTTTTGTGCTTGCTGGCCTTTAAACGATAACACCGAATGATTTGATGTGTGATTTACTGCAGTAGTAAATCCTCACTAAGAACCACATTGCCCTCTCATCCATCTCCCATCTTTCTTTCTGCAGCACCGGAAACAATCACACTATCTTGGTGACGAACAAGCAGCCTGACCGCATGATATCACCTCTTTAGGAAAACAAGAGGGAACGCGTGCCAGTTGGGCTCACATGTGATCAATTATTTTACGTTGAAGTCAGGCTGGGGGGAAATTTTCAGCCATTAGCCCTTCAGTGCAGGGATCATACTGAGGGTAATAGTGACTAAACACTGAATAAACACATTTGGCTAATAGGTCATTCAAACCTGAAGCGGGGAAGTTGGGGTTGCTGATTGGCTCGAAGGTTGTTTTAAGTAGGCCTACTTATTCTGAAGTGCTGAAATGAAAAAGACAAAAGGCAAAAAAAACAGCACAAACACTTTATAAAACCGCTTGTGGTATTTGGTGTTTTGTTCAGTCTGTCAAATGGAATTACAGCAAATACTGTAAATCACAGTTTCAAAGGAAACAAGTGACACATGTGAGCCACACAGCTGACTTACAATTAGCAATGTGTGTGTCAGTTTTAATCGCATTTAAGGAAACACAGGCACTCCGACACAAAATGTTTCTGCCTGAATTTCTGGTTCATTATTCTTTTTTTTTATTTATTTATGAAGTGTTGTAAGGGGGAGAATGTCTCAACATCTGGGACAACATAATACAGCTGCACAGGAATGAGCACATTAATTTATTCCTGAAATTAGCAGACAGTAAATCTATACAATGAAATAGCGACTGTATTATAGTACAAGAACGCATTTACTAAGTAAAACACATGCATTTCATCAGCAAAGAATAGTCTATGTAAATGTTCAATGCCTCAAGAGTTACTGATAATAATCAATATAGTAATAAAAAACATTTCATTCATATAGCGCTAATTCACAACAGTCATCTCAAGTTACTTAATACTGCAAGGTTAAGACCCTACAATATCAGAAAGAAACCCCGACATTCACACAACCCCCTATGAGCACGTACTGGGCGACAGTGGAAAGAAGAACCCCCTTTTAACAACAAGAAACTTCAGACAGAACCAGGCTCAGGGAGGGGCAGCCATCCGTGGTGATTGGTTAGTGGTGGTACCAACACCATACAGTAAAGGAAGCCAATACTGGAAAGTTTAGTTCAGGGTTTAATCTCATCATCATCACTATCAAAATGTATTAAATACAATTAAAGTTGTATTATTCAGCAGAAAAGGACCAATCAAGCTATGTCTTATGGGATCAATATTATAAATCCAGCTCCTAAATGCTGTAATTGGTTTAGGTACAGTTATAGCTGCTCTTTACTTTTATAGCCAATGATTTTTTTCTCTTTTCTCTGAAATGTCAAAAGGTAAACTCAGCATAAAAACATATTTTCTATTGGCAAGAAATGGAAATATTCAAATGAAGTGCCAGTACTTAAAACTGTACTTTACCCTCTGAGGTCTGCGTCGTTATTGGTGACGACCACAAACTTTATCCAACTCTAACATTAACAGTTCAGTAGCTAACTAACATTAGCTACTATCAGGGATGGCCTGAGGCATAGGCGACGCCAGGGGGCCCCCAAGCTCATCTAAATTTTTCATGAAACTTTTTTTTTTTTTGAACATGCCAAAGTCCTAAATGAAAGAAAAAACTATTATAACACTCAAAATTTGTACAATTCTAACAATTCTAATGTAACGAGTAAGCTACAGTACTGACGTGTGTCAGCTTGCACTCGGGTCGTTTGAGTGGGCATGCATATTGGCAGTGCTCCAAGTGGCCTTGATGGTCCATTGGGTACATCCCTCTGGGGCAGAGAAGAGGGAAAAGAGAAGGCAGTGGAATTTTGAAGTAATTGAGAGGAACAGGTGATCAATAAATAGTGAAAATATCTGAACACTAGGATTCATCTTTGGATTTCTGAACCTTACATATAAGATTCTTTTTGTTGTTGAACCAATGCTGTGTTTTGGGATTTCTTTGTTCTGTGTCATTCTTTAATTTTTTTAAATTTTATTTTATATTACTTAAGATTTTAAAGAAAGTAAAGTGAATCTATGTGTTTACGTAGAGGCGTCTACATAAGGTTTATCTCAAGTTACTTGAATTTTTTACTCTTTGCACATCTGAATCTTGCTATATCGTCATATTCCTCTCTTTTATGTCATTATTTACAGATTTTATTTATTGTCTAAATAATTGTTATTTTACTTTCCAACAGTGTTTATGGTGTAAGTTTACTTAAAGCATTCAAAGCATATATGTTGTATTTAAGACAGATTTGCACATTGTTTTAGAACAAAAGCCATTAAACTGGATTACTTGTTCAAAGCAAATTCAATGTCAGGTCTTGTGTTTTTTGCTTTCAATAGTTCAGTATAATACAACTGATTCACTGATATGCAATAGAGGCTGTGTACTATTGTCAGAGGTATCCAAAAGCAGTTCAAACGCCCTCTAGATTGGTTATGGCACACAATGATACTTGTCCCACCTTCCTCAATGTCATGGATATGACATGTGTATCATATTGAAATGCACTGCTTTTCAGTGGGCATCTGTAAATGGGGCTGAAACAGCAAAGCAGCCAAAGAACATAATATTCAACTTCAACCCTCCGGTATCAATAATGGTTACGCTCAGGTGACAATGAAGTGCTTAGGGCCCTTTCAAGGCTTGGACCGGCCCTGGCTACTATAGCTTTACATTAACAGTAAGTTATCTAATGTTTTTTTGTTTTGTTTTTTGGCCCTTTCATTAGATTAGAAATGAAAGAACATGAATATACCTTTGACTAAAAGTAAAATAAACTTCAATCCAGTTTAATACAGTTATCCACTGACATGATTTATCCTATAGTTTTTCATTGGCCTTGGAGGTAAATACACACTATTATTTTTTCCCTGTGCCATAGGTTCGCATAAACATATCCACAAACTGCTTTAGGCAAAGTAAAACACAACTACTTACCTAATTAACACGGGCTTAAGGTCTCCCCTCTAACTCCATCACCTTTAACCTCAACATAAGAACCAGCTACTCAACCTCAAGCTCACTGCAGCACTACTCTAATATGATCTCTGTGTTTTCCATTATGCTATTTCTGTGTTTTCTTTAAAAAAAAAATATCCTCACTATCTACATGGTCTATTCACACTGGATTCATCCTCTCAGTTGCGAGGTTTTTGAGTGTCTCCACCCATGAGATTATAGGTTTTATAAATATTTGTTTTTTTTCCTTTAGAAATATATCCACAGTGAGCACCAGACTGATCGTTCTCTCTCTTCCCATCAGGCTCTCTGTTTTATCCCCGCCTTCTGTCTTCCTCTCTCTCTCTTACTGTTTATTCTTCTGGTGGCGTAGCAGGCCCCAGAGCCCAGAGGCAGGTCGTGTTCTCAGGGAAACAGCAACTCTCTACAGAGCTGATATCAAAATAGTTTAAAATGTGAATTGTCTGATAGTTCCCAGTGAGCACAGGGCTGAGCCAAACACTTCCAGATCTCCCTTCCAGGAGAATGTAAACAGAGCCGGGGCTGGGAGAGAGCAAGTGAACCTGCTGTGTTCTTGTCACACAGCACAGCTTAGACCAGTCTGCTTGGTTTGGATTACTAAGACCAAGGTATCCAAAACTTTGTTTTTTTTTGTTTTTTTTTAAGAAAGTGTTTTGTTATTTGCACAAAAAGTCAAGGATGTGTTTAGGTGGTGACTCTCAGTGGGGGAAATATTTTGTCAGGACTAGAATACTGAGATGAACCAGACATCCACGGATACTGTCAGTGTTTCATGTCTTTTGTGTCTCTAATTTAAAATGGTTAGAATTCAAGGTTGTATTTCCGCTGACAGACATATATATATATTAAAAAAAAGATTAGTCTGGATATTTGGATATGGGTATCAGAATAGCTTTGCTACAGACAATTAAAACAACAATGTGGAAGAAAATACAAAGTTAAAAAAATCCTATATGTAAAAATAAGTCAAACTAAGGCACTCTATTCAAGGTGCAATATAAAATTTTAAAATAAATACTCCAAAGTTAAACAATACTACATAGAATGTATTCAAGATATGGCAAGTGAAAATAGTTCAGGTGTCAGAGTTGTAAAATTTGATGGCTGCAGGTCTCCACATGATGGAGAGGGTGTAGGGAGGACTGTCCAATACTGCTCCGGACGTGGACAGCATCTTCCTTTCTGGCTCTGCCATCAGAGAATCAAGCTCTACACCCACTCCGTGTCTCTGTTTGTATGCCACTGAATCACTCCCCTCAGTCGAATATGCAAATAAATGCTTTGAGAATTTGAGCCAGAAATGTGTACATGTACTTTACTGCAATTATGGATACAACAGTGAGACAGTAAGTGGAGCACTTGTAGTAGAAGAACTGTGTAACAGAGGTTTGTGGCAACAAAGGCAAAAAAAAAAGAAAAGAAAAAAAAAACTTGGAATTCAATGAATGAATTTTCTCTATTTTTATGTCTTTTCTAACAGTGGGTAATATTTAATGGTACCACCAAAGTCTTTGTCTAATGCCTGTGTTTTCTGACACGATCGCATCAAAGGTATTCTTTTTTTAAAAGAATTACTCCAACACTTCATCAAAGGCAAACTGAGAAACGTATCCAATAAATTACTGGACTGAAAAGTGAACTTTCACACAGAGAAATAGAAAAAATATCACACTACCTTAAAAAAGTAGAAAATAAAGTCTTCAATTCAAAGATATGAGGTAAACTGCCAAAAATCCAGCTTGCACTAAAAATGACCTTAATCATGGAAAATTCAATGATGACCAGCTGTAAAATCCTCAAAAATATCATCCTGTGTGTGTGTGTGTGTGTGTGTGTGTGTGTGTGTGTGTGTTTGTTTTTGTTTGGGAGCAAAATATCTAAATCCAGTGTGTATTTTCAATGCATTTGTGATTTGAAGGTTTTATTGATGTGCTGGAAGATTTAATATTTGCGCGTCTTTGCAAACATGCCAGCGTGCAGAAAGAGCACATCTTGCATAATGCTTAATTTTCCTTTTAATTTGTTTGCCCATTTGTTAGTTTGTGCTGGAATCCAGTCTTTGTTTGGTAAGCAGGCAGAGATGCCAGCATGGAGTTACACAATGTAATGCACTGCGTTTGAAGTCGATTATATTATCATCATCATTATGTCCAGTTCTGCGATGTGTGTTTGAGATGAATGCGAGAGTCTCTGAGTTGAGATGTTTTGACTTCTACATTTCATTTTTTGTTCTACAGTTATTCTTATCAATTTAATTACTGAATGTACTTTGCGAAAAAGTTGATACTTGATTTCTTTGTCGTTGTTCATTTGCAAAGTTTTATTTGTTTATTCACCAAGAAAAATTGTGTCTCCTCTTGTTCAAATATTTATTAAAATTTCTCTCTTTTTTTTATTTTTTTATCCATTCATCCCAAATATATTGCACTCGGGAGGCGCAGCACTTCTAATGTTTCACTCGAGATCACTAAATCCAGAAGAAATTTTAAAAAAGAAAAATTTAAACACGGAACGCTAAACTGTTCACGAGCATGTCTGCGTGTTGGGCATTTCTGGGCTATGCCTGAATAAGCAGTGGAACTTTCCAGCGTTTCTTTTCCTTATTTATTTTTTGTCTGTGTTGTTTTCTCAGTATTGCAATGCATCACTTGACATTACCCAAGCAAGTTTGAGCTGCAGCGCATCAGCTGAAAGCAATTTGGTCCGGAGAGCAGCTGCCAGGCGGATAAGACTTTCCTTCTTTCGTTTACTTTGAAATGTTCCTTTTTTTTTCTTCTTTTTTTTCAACATCCAAAATACACAAGGCAGCCAAATTGCTGACATGTGTGCGAGGGGGCAGTGAGACTCCTGCATTCTTTCATGCCCCACTATGCAAAACTCCACATTGTTTATTTAAAGAACACTGAACACTTTAGTACTATTAAGAAACATGTCATATAGTAAACTAAAGGTTTCCTCTCAGGAAAAATCCCTGTCAGTTTATTTTTCCTTTGCATAAAGTTATTTTAGTTTTGACTCAAAAACTGCCTGCATTCACAATTAAGAAACAGTGTTGTAGCTTGTGCAGTGCGAGATGCTAACGAGCTAGGAAAACCTGGAAGTGGTGTGATTATTTATGTGGACAGGTGGGATAAGACTGGACTGTCTCTTTCTCGCTACCTCACAATGTCTCAAAGATAACCCTGCAGAGAAGCTGGCGTTTACTTTTAACTTTTCTGCCTGTGCTTGGAGAACTTTAAACTCCAATTAACCAGATAAAGCATTGTGTGTAGTGTTGTCAGGAAATGCATGGGCAGCTGATGATGTTTCTAGGAAAACAAAACATGAATCAATGTGTCCTCAGCACCTACGGGTCTGCAGAGTATTAGATGACAGCAGGAGTCCGCTCTAATGCAAATGCAAATTAAAGATGGCATGTGAGGACTGTATTTTGACACATCGTGATCTTAGCGGAAAACAGAGAGCAAGATGGAGGGGAACATAAAACCTAAGAGACGTCGAAAAGTGACATCCAAACTAAGGACGACAGCCAGAAGACGGTCTGTGCGTCAGGCAAGGTGGTGTGTGGGAGGTGGGCGTGGATGTAGGGAAAGAGAGAAGGGAGTGACTGATAGCCCACCAGGGCCTCAGAGTGGCCCAGCACTGGGAACAGCTAACCTATCTTGACATGCGTAGGAAACCCAAAACTTTCTGAGCCCTCTGTCAGATAGGAACCACCCACAGGAGCCCCGCCACAACTGTGTAGCCTAAGCCGCTACACGTCCTTTTTAACTAGCTGTGTTTAGATGAACACACGGTGGAGGAATGCTGCAGTATACCTTGCAGAAACCGCAAGCACAACAGAATTAGGGCAACTTCCCAGGGAAATCCATGGGAATGAGACAGCTTTGCCTACTAGCAAGATTATAACTGTGTGTGTATGAGTTTCAGTAAAAGTCCCTTTGATGCTGGGATGCTGTCAGCAAGCAGTCAATAAGAGTTGACAAGGGCAAAGCACCTCTGAGGTGGTTTTGGGTCATGTTTGGTTTGTGGGTATTGCTGTAGGCGCACCAAGATTTGAAAGAAATGTGATGAAACACTCGATTCAAATGTGATGAGCTCCTTAACAGCCATTATCACTTGTTGTCTCCCTCAGCACTCCCTCTACCTTTCTAGCTGACTCAGTATGCAGTTGTTATTCGTTGCAGTGATAGACAGATTATGTAGGAGACCTCTAGTGGTTGTGGCCCTGTGCTCCACAGGAAGCCAACAGGCACAAGTCACTTAAGCCTCTAGTGGTTGTGAATGGAAGAGCATGCAAGGTCTCAAGTGGTAAATGTAGTGGTATGTTTTGCATTTTGACAGGAGCATTTTTATCCGAACCTTGATGTTTTCCTAACACTAACAAAGGAATTTGGCTAAACTTAAATTTTATTTTTGTATTTCTTTTTTGCCTACACCTAACCAAGTAGTTTTAGTAGGTAAACCTAACAAAGTAGTCTATTTCTGGTTACTAAATCCAACCAACTTTTCAATCAGTTATGACTGTGTTGCCTTTCCAGCCTCATAATGTGGTGCTGGTGCTGCTGCCTTAAGCCAGCCGAGTCGAGCTAATTTGTCACCAAAGCTGGAAGATTTGGTCATCCATCACAAATTTGCTTCAGTTTGTGTCTTTGCAGTAGATTTTTTTAAATGTAATTTTATGTAATGTTGCTTCATGTTCAGTTCAATCATGACATTAAGTCACTTCAATGAAAGGACATGCTCCATCAAAACAACCTTATCGCAGTAAACCAACCAAGTGTCCTACTACGCCCTTCAACACCTAAAAAGTTCACAAAGTCTGTCAAACCACGCTACAATTTCCTGTTTACTTCAAAGTAAAACGCAACCAGTGAATCTCATCAGTGGCAAATTAGGGAGCCTGTGAAATGCAATTTTAAAATAGCCTGTTAAAATCTCCTTACACACAACGGTCCATTTCACACAAGACATTCTGAGATGTGACAGTCGGAAGAGCACTGGTGTAAACAATTAAATGAGTCATGGGTGAAGTCTGTTTGTGTTTCAGTTGGATGCTGTCACACTGTCAGGTCTTTTATCAAACTGGCATCACTTTTATTTGTAAAACTGTGCAAGACAACGCAAGACAAATGAAAACATGAACACGGAATAACACAAAGGAAAGAATGAGGAAAGGGTGGAGAGGGATAGACTTGGCCGTGATTTGATCTGTTTGGCTGAGAGTGAGAGAAGGACATTTTGGAGTTGTTGTTTTATATATAAATTATGAGAAAGAGTAAATGACAACAGTAGGAGAGGAGAGGAGAGGAGAGGAGAGGAGAGGAGAGGAGAGGAGAGGAGAGGAGAGGAGAGGAGAGGAGAGGAGAGGAGAGGAGAGGAGAGGAGAGTATAAAAAGGATTGGATGTTGGCACGCAGGGAAAAGCAGTCTGCGGTAGACTTGTAAATAGCCGGAGGGACAGAGGGATGGAGGAATGGAGCTATCAGCAGAGAAGTGATGAAGGTCTGGGATCCTGCCAAGATAAACACAAGCCAGCCCAGAAGGAGCTGCAGCAACACACACACACACACACACACACACATTTATGAACTACAACACATACATACACAAATGCACAAACACCGAAACACATAAGGCTGCAAGCACTGTATCCATCATGCACTTACATATACACAAACACACCCATGCACTCAAACACACACACACACACACACACACACACACACACACACACACACACACACACACACACACACACACCTGCAGAAAAATAAACAGTTATGTATGGCTCCCTGACCACAGCTTCTTGAGTGTTAAGCTGTGTGACAACAGGCTGGGCTGTCATTTTGACATCTCATTTCATCACATACTTCATATTAGTCCATTTGCTCAGATACCACAGAGTAAACACGAAGCCGAAAGAAATGGTCGGAGTTTTATTTTTAAACATAGGGAATAAACAGACTCAAGAGTTATTTGAGCGCTCAGAAAATCCCTCTTCATACTTGGCAGAGTCGTTTAAATTCTACTTGGAGAAAAAGCCTTGTCCTTTGTAATTATCATAAACCCCTCAAAGAAGAAAGACTCAGCTGCGTCCCGTAGATTTAATCATAACGCAAAAAAGTTGGGAAGGTTTTTGGCGCTACTGTTAATGTGCATGCATGCATGCATCTTGTTCTCAGTGCATTTGTTCGAGTGTGCTTATCTGTGGTCTTTTATTTTCTGCCCCCGAGTGTGCGACTGAGTTTCATTAGTGTGCCGTGAAGCGCAGGCTCTCCTGCTCCGTCTTGTCTCCAAACTCACTAACACCCTGAGTGAAACCTTAAAATTTGCTCAGTGTTATCTTAAGCGTGGCATTCAGACGCAAAACTGCAGCATGAAAGAGCTGCTGTGAAGCATGTCGGGCTGGAATTCAAAACACAAGTCATGGTCATCACCATGACTTGTGTCATGACAGAGAGTTGGACTGTGCGGAACCACACGCTCTGTGCGTGTCATTTTTAACAGCAGTTCCCTTTAGCTTGGCACTTGTTGGCGATTGCTGTGTGAAGCGGGGGCAATGATCATTTATCATACAGAAATAAAGATTGATGCAAATGCTATTTAAAGCTGCCCCCATGAATGTTGTTACTGTAGCTGATTGTGTGAAGATTACGTGTGACGTTTTGAGCCAAATCTGCAGTTCTCCTTAGGTCAACGGATCTGCTGTTTGTTGTCACAACTTCTGGAGTCCCTCTAGCATCTAAATCCTCAGACATCTAGAGTCATTTCACCATCGCAAAACTTTCTAAGGCTTTTAGAAGAAAAGACTGTGGATGCCTATGAGTCTTGGATGAAGCTCCATTAAAATGCATGTATAAAACATCTCCAAATTACTTGAATTTAATCATTTCCCCACAAGGAAAATCATCTCCAAGTGACGACTTCAACTGCCAAGTTGTCAGGCTGAAATTCAGTACAAGAGCAGAGGTTTGCATCATATCAACAAGTGCTTGAAGATAATTTGATGGGACCATCAGAAGCTGAAGTAGGACTGGAAGTGGACAGTTTTGCAGAATAATTAGTCAATGCGTGCTTCCAAGTCCATCAACATATACCTATAAAGGAGAAATGGAAAGTTATGGGCTGGCCTAAACAAAAGGGCGTTCCCTTACTTTTCCCACAGAACAATATTCAATATTATGTTTGACTGTCCATTATACATCTTATTAAGTTCATTATGCTGAATGTGCTAAAACTATGTAATCCCATAAAGTGTAAAACAGATGGATGAAGCTACCATGACTTCATTTTTGGTGTTTTGAAGCCAGCCTTGCTAAGCCATAATCAGCGCACTATTTTTCCCCAAATCCTCATCCAGCACAACTCTCAGCTATAAGGAGAAAACACAGCTCAGCACAGCCACAGTGTCGTAGAGGTGCAGTCTGGACAGTCAGCACTTGATGCTGGTGACTTTTTGGTCTTTAGCCTGTGCCGTTAATGCTGTGTGGACTGTGATGATTGACAGTTTGTTGTAAACCTAGTGGAGTTTTTAATCAGAAGCTTAATCATTTATAAACATGCTACAATTGAATATTTATCTATTTGCATCATTATTAAAACACAATAATTCAGATAATGGATGCAGTTTGATGTCTTCACATTAAAAATTTATTTAAACAAAGACAGATGCATGAAATGAGTGGGGGTTTTTTGTAGAAAAGATGAAAAAAAATTCTGGTCTTTGGCCTGATGCTGCCTCAGAATTGCAATGTGCAATATTGCACTTTATCAGCTCTTTTAAACTGCAAATTATGTCCCCAATGGTAAACTTTACATATATATATGATGTATCTAATAAGATAACCTTTTTAGTCTGTTTCTCTCACTTTAGTCATTTTTGTTGCTGTAAAATGGGGTTGTCAAACAGACACATTGACCAACACTGTCATTAAAACCTGTCGTAAACCTGACAATCTGAACTGCTTGCGTTACAGTCTAGTCCAGCTTAACAGAATGCAAAAATGTGTGGACTACTGTAGTAAGTACTCAGTCTCCAGCCTTCTTCTGTGAGCTAACGAGCTGTAATGGTCACATATGAATGCACAGTCCGTCCACATGTTGCGAGTTATTGCAGCTCTTTCTGCTGTACTCAGACTTTTCTTCTCTGTAGAGTCGGGGTACGGCTGCGCCCCTGAAAAACTGTTCTGTGTCACATGCCTGGTGGCAGGTGAGATGAGCCTCCATGTTCACAATACTCAAGAGCGTTTTATTTTCATATGAAATGCCTTGTAAATTCCATGTGTTCATCTCCTTGTTAAAAAAAAAATATATATATATATTATATAGAGAACACTTTTTGATTTATTTCGCCGATGCTTTCATCGTTTTACCAACTGCCTTCCTCACATGGACTGTCACCTCAGCTGAACTCGCTAGAAAAAACTCAACAGCACCAGCTGGAGCGAAAAAAGCAAATTGATTTTATTATTCTCATACTAAAAGAGTTGCATTTGCAATTTGTATAACAAGATATCGATATTGCCACGTAAAATATTGAGATATTATGATGTAGCACCCCTAGAAACCATATATCACTGGTTAACAACTTGTGAGTTGTTAGCCAATTAAGTGAACTCTGGATAACTGGATAGCCTTGACACAACTTCAGCACTTAATTTTTCAGATGCAGAAGCTACATTCGTCTTTTATCTTTTTTTTATCATTTATGTATAATCCAAATGGATGGAACTGTAATAGGTTGCCATTTTTATCTGTAGACTGTGGATTAAATATTTGCTTTTGTCCAATAGATGATGCCCATGATATCTATCAGACTGGAAAGGGTTAAAAAGCCATTTCTAAGGCTTTGGGACTCCAGTGAACCGCAGTAAAGAGTCGTTATCCACAAACTGCATTTGTATTTCCTCAGGTTATATTTGTCACTTGTCAGTGCAACAAATATGCAAAAAATAAAATAAAATAAAAAATCAGGAATACTTTCCCAGCACTGTTGCCTCAAAAGAAATTAATTATTCTCCAGCTGTCATTTTCTCTTGAAGGCTGCAGAAAGAAACCCAACAAGCTTTACTTACTTAGATCTTATTTCTCATGTAAAGCTGCCTGCATAGCTCTTCTCAGAAAACACAGTTATTAAAAATAACAGTGTCTGCATGTGCATGTATGTGCGTGTTTCCTGGGAAATTTACCCCTTTGATGCTCTCAGATGAGTAATCCACCCGAGTTGTGGCTGAATGCAGTGGTGGTACTTGTGACCTAGTGGGTGGATGTTTTATACTGAAACCTGCATGCTAGTTCAAAGCCCCCTGAGCAGTGGGGTGGGGGGGATGAGAGGACACATGAAAGCAGCACTCAACAACATGTACTGTCTAAAAGATCACAGGGCCAAATAGCAAGAAAGGTGCACCAACATAAACAAATCAAACACACCTACATTTTAGTTTGTCCAGTGAAGTGCACCCACATGTTGGGGGCTCTTAACAGCACTGATGCAGCAGATGCATCAAGCAAGATAAGGAGACTGGATTACTGACGCAAAAGTTTGCTACTTGCTAATGCATTACAGAAAAGGGAAATTCAATTTTTGGAAAACATTTCGCATACCTCTTGAGTTATCTGTCTTTATACGTTCATTATAAATTTTTGTTTTTTGGGGGTTTTTTTTCAGAAAATAGATGTGCCTGAAAATTCAAAACTTTTATGGTGGCCTGTTGAAAAACATCCTCATCATTTTCATATAGTCATCTAAAGTGTCAAACCTGACACGATACAATGGGAATATTGACAGTCACGTCTTCTGAAAGAGCCGGGTTGTTTGAGTATTTTAGCGCTTTGGGCTCCCAGGCGGGCTGTAGCTTTATGAAAGCCCTGTATTGTATTTCTTTCCTGTGCCAGAGCCCGTTTCCTGTGGCGGTGCTGTGTCAAACAACGATGACCCTCTGCTTCCTGCAAGTCGCATGTAGACAGGCCTGCCACGAGCCCTGGGGCCTCACCGTCAGCCACTGAACAACCTCCGAGCCCCCCGCTGTCTGTCTGTCTGTCTGTGTTTTCAAGTCATTCTCCACCTTGCCCTTTCTGGGTCCCACTTCATGTTCCCCTTCATTTCTTGCCTCCCTTTAACTGTTTTTTTCTTTTCCTTTTTTCTTCCCTCATCTCTTTTGCACCTCACTCTTCCCCTCCATCCCTAATTTATCACTTGCTGCCTCCTGTTTCTCCTTCGTGTTTCCCTGTCTACACCTCCTTTCCTTTTATGTATCCCTTCTTCCCTCCTCTCTTTGTCCTGCCGTCCAGGTCAGAAGATGGTCTGTCAGACGTTTCCTGTGTAAGCTGCAGTGCCAGACCACACCTTGTGAGGGGGATTTCTGCAACTAAAGTCAGTGACGCCCTATAGAAGCGCAGAGACACGCACAGTCATGTCTGCACATACAGTCATTTGAAAAAGTAAATACATCTTATGGAAAATATTGGCTTTTTTGGGCATATTTGGACAAGCAAGTATTTGATCCTCCTTTAAATGGGGCCTTCAGTTAAATGTAGTATATCAGAAACGAACCATAAGAAAAATTCCATCAAAAATATCAACGTGAGATTCTTCTGTTGAAAAAGGTATTGCAGGTATTGTCCACAGTCTGCAACACTGGCTTGGTGATTTTTTTTTTTTGTTTTGTTTAAATCAGTCTTACATGTAAGTTGTTTGTTTGTTTTTTAACTCCAAGATGTTTGTGAGTTTAGTGGACATTTCAAATCCTCCCATGTTTCCCTGGAACGCCAATCCGGGTCCTGCTTAGGCCTTTCCACAGTAGTCTGCCAAGTCTTCTTTTTGGGACATTCCTTGGTGGATTTCCTGATGTGATTTGGATAATTATCCTGTTGAAAGGTCCCTGTCTGGTTCAACTTCAGCTTTCAAACAGCACTCTTTGATATGATGCACAATTCATAGTCGAATCTGTGAATTCACTCTGCCCAGTCAGTGAGGCAACAAAGCAACCTCAAAACATAACATTTTCACCACCATGCTTCATAGCTGATTTGAGGTGGTTCTCCTGAAAAATTGTCTACGGTCTGCATCGAGCTGGTCTAACGTCACTGCGGACAAAACTCTCAGATTCGTCTGTCCAAAGTTCATCATTTACTGGGAAACTCTAGTTTTGCTTTTCCTGCAACACCTAATGCACGCACTCTCACAGACAACAGCTGCAAGGCTTCCTGCAGACCCTTGAATAAAATCATGTTGCTGTTGAAGATTTCTTTATGCATCAGATGGCATGTGCTTGTGCTGAAATTGCTGAGGCAGCTGCTTCTGAACAAATATGTAGTCACTCAAATCATCAC
This sequence comes from Pterophyllum scalare, assembly GCA_024447675.2. Classification (NCBI taxonomy): domain Eukaryota; kingdom Metazoa; phylum Chordata; class Actinopteri; order Cichliformes; family Cichlidae; genus Pterophyllum; species Pterophyllum scalare. The sequence goes on along the minus strand of JAMQGT020002901.1, from coordinate 23,035 downwards.
TGATTGATCTGAAGATTCTGTCTCACACTGATATCGTTTGCTTTCTTTGACTGCAATAATACAGATAGGCTTTACACCCCATGTTTTATATCTTTATATTCTTAATTTATGTTGTTTGGACACCATGGGTCGAGGGGAACTATATTTCAATACTGTGTATGTCCTGTACATTTGGTAATACTGACAAAAGTGTTGACTTTGATGGAAATAGTTCATTTCAAATTATTGGAGATCTTTTCCTAATTGGTATCAAAAAATGTTTTTTTTCCTGAATCCCTTGGAGAGAGATGCTTAGCTCTTGGAATGATAGCATCATACACTTCAGTGGCAAAGAGAACAGTAGATTGTAAATGTCTTAAGTTCCACCTGCTGCAACCTGCCTGCCTCATATTCACCTAATCTAGAACCTTTGATTCTAAGCCTATGGATCTGAAACTGTGAGAAATGTGGGGGTTTACTTGCTTTTTCAAGCCCCCTTGAAAACTATGCTGAATAAGCAAGAAGATGGATGGATGACTCTGAAAATAACCAAATAATGTGAATTGTCTTTTTTTAATGTAAGTATAGCGCCCTTTTCAATAGGCACTTCAACAAGGATCAAATGTTTGCTTGTACAAACACGCCATTAAAGGCAGCAGTATTTTGGTGGGAGGTATGTTTTTTTACACGACTGTATATGGTGTTTCTGTACACAAAGAAAATATGGTTGTTTTTAGAAATAAGTTCTTTTACTGTGCACTGTTGAACTTGTTTTCTGCAGGATTACAAAGTAACTGGTGGGAAAAATGCTGAGAACACACAGACGTAGTAAGGATATCAATGCCCTATCTAGAATAAACAAAAAAAGCACCATGTGTACTTGTATATATTCTGAGAGACTATCAAAAGAATCCTATCCTTTGTCAACTCACTTTATTTTTATTTTAAAAAAAAAAAAAGTGGATTTTTTTAAATACATAAAAACCCCAGGGCCACATCTCTGCTTTTCAGTCTGAGAAAGCTGTCAGATTTTATGTTACCATTTTCCCCACAGAAGTCACCCACACGGCAGGGGTCAAAGACTCGTCTGATGTTTGGAATGGATCAAATCATGACTGCCATTACCAGTATAGATTTTAAACAGTTGCTATGTGGGCTGAAACAAACACTGAGCACTACAGTAAATTGTTTTCAACCGGTCTCCCCTCACCACATTGTAGATAAGCTTGGATGCTGGACAGTGTCCCAGTGATACGTGAGCACACGTGTGTGTACATTGGCACAGTCCTCCATGTTCCACAGAGCAGCGGGCCACTTTGAATAGGCTTCTCACCTCCTTCCATTCGAGGTCATGAACACACGCGTGTGCGCGCACGTGTGCCGGCAGCAATAAACACACTTTATGGTGCATCTCTGAAAATTACCCTTCTGGTCTTCTTCCAGTCCAGGTCAGAGGCAGGAAGTGAGCTGAGAGAAAACGAGGAAGCAGAAGCAGCTCTCTCTGGCTGCAGGTAGTGACCCTGAACCCTGACCTTTAACCTCACCCCGAGTCAGTCTGACAAAACACAGATGTGCAGCCTGTAATAACCTGATGCTTCTATTATTCAGAAATCTTTAAGATGTTAAATCCCATTAGAAATACTAACTGAGCATTCAATAACAAAAAAAAAAGACACTGAAAGTTTCTTTATAATTTATCTCTTTATTATTGGACAACAATAATAACAGTATGCTGCTTTTGTTCACTTTTTACATTTACAGAAGTGGTCAGAAAGCTGTATGGACTCATGGACTTTGTTCCTTTATCAAACTGTTGGACAATGTTTGAGGTACAGCTGCAAAAAAAATAAAACTGTTCAGGCATGAACCCTGTCCAAATCCAGCATCCTTAATGCCTGTGCATGAAATTCAAACCCTTAAACTATCTTAGATGTATCAACGGTCACAAGAAGCCTAGCTGGTTTTGGACAGAGCTCACGGCTTTTTGGAGGGCGACTGGTTTTCCAGAGCTGCCTCACCAGTTCCAGAAGAATAACCTGCTCCCATGTTTGGCAGGCTCCAGTTTGCCCTCGGTGGTTGGGTTGGGCTCTGGACGAGGCCTAGATTGGTAGGGATTCTCTGGCAGGGGCCGCGAGGTCGACACTTTGGTCACCTATGAAAAGAAAGTAACATGCAAACCATAAGTTCTCAGACACATGCAGTATAAACACACTGAAAAATCAATCGCAAGCTAATTCACACTGATGTGAAAAATTTGTCAGGAAATGACATAACGCACGCGCTGTAATCCTCTCCGACAAGAAAGGTAAACGTATTTTGCTCAATGCAACTAACCTGTCCACTTTAAAATTAAACTGCGTACAGCTGAAGGCCTGCACATTTCCTGTGTCCTTGTCTGGCTTTGCTGCTCATCCCTTATGTCATGATTTACATCCCCTCACCTGTTTCCCAAAAATTCTCTCCCCTATCTTGTCTCTCCTTTTACCTCCCAACCAAAATGGGCCACTCTCTTATCAACTTTCTTACCATGACATATTTTACTAATTTTGCTTTTCCCAAAATAATTTTTAAAATTTTAGCCTTTTTTTTTTTTTTTTTTGTATACGAGTAACCAGAAACTCAACTCGGACGGTCATTAAACCGGAACATTTTTCACAGTATTACGAGGTTGGATTTTTGTTCTTTACTTTGCTGCTCACATGTTTTGATTTGGGGCACAAAAGCTCTGTCTAACAAGTGAAAGACAGCCAGAAAGTTGATTACAACCATTCACACACTTCCAGGTTTTTGCAGGAGTCCTTTTAAAAGACTACATAAATAAATGTCTAATAATCTATTGTTGGGATCAGTTTTTGGCTCCGTTTTGATTGCTGATACCTAAATTAGTGATTGCCAGAGTTATACAAGCCCCTTAACAATGTCAGTTTTATAGAAAGACAAATACAAAGTTGCATAAAACACGATTTGCCTGCTCAGAACTGTAGCAGAATCAGACTACTACATAAGATGCAATCATACACACCCCACAATCAACATGAATAGAGCCCATCAACCAAGCTACAGTACTCACATTGCAAACGCACAGTTAGTCCCTCACCAGTCTCACCTTAGACAGATCTCCCAAGTCAGGTCTCTCCCACCCGAGTTTGTCAAGGACGCAGCTGTCGAAAGCGTGCTGCTGTTTACGGCAGTGCCGGAGTTCTGCCAAGTTTGAATAATCCAGACAGGTCCAGTACTCCGTGAAGGACTCAGCACAGTTCCCCTTGATTTGTCTAAAAGGAACAGTGCAGACAGACACACATCATAACACACCAGAGCAGGATTCAAACAGCCCAGAATGCAGCTGCAATGCATGAAGTGGAAATTTTTCTCTATAATATAATAAATAAACTTTAAAATGTACATCAATCAGCCACAACATTCAAACCACTGAGAGATGAAGTCTATAATATTGATCATATTGTTTAAATGCAATGTTTTCTGGGAAGCGATCCCTGTCATTCACGTGAATAATACCTTGACACATACCACCCATCTCACAGACAGAAAAAAACCCCACCCTTCTGAAAACTGCTCAGTGGATCAATGACTTAGGCTTTTGAAAAAGCACAAAAAGCCTTGACTTGGCCTCCAAACTTCCCAGATCCCAATCCGAATAAGCAAACTGCTGGATGTGTGAGAACAAGTCGGATCCACAGAAGCTCCACCCCACATGCTACAGGACCCAAAGAATCTGCTGCTAATGTATGGGACACCCAGCGACCACTCAGAGCCATTGTGAGTGCATGAAGGGTGCCTACACAGTATTAGGCAGGTGGTTTTAATGTTGTGATGACCGGCTGTACGATACAGGTGCTGAAAATGATGGGATCTCTAAAGAATGGATATTACAGGAGTTAATAATTCAAGAGTTGAATAATTCAAGCATCCTATTTAACAGAGCCACTCAAATTTAAGACAACAAATGATTTAAGGAACTTCTATCAACGTACGGTTCCTTTGCTTGTGTGTGTGCCCACTTTTCACTTGTTGATTGAATCTGATTGCTATGGGCTGGTTTTCTATAATGAGAACTACATGAACGCACCTAAAGGTGGCTGGCAGTTGCCAGAAACACCAGAGAATCAAAACAGGCCTCTGGTGCAATTACAGCTTTTCTCAAATCTATCTTCATTATCATAATTGCAGGTTTTTCTCTCACAAAAGCACCTCAGTCACTGCACAGGCGTCACAACATAACCAAAGCTCAGAATAAAACTTCCAGTAAACACAGACACTCCACTTAAAAGTGAAAAAGGCCAGACCACAAAGTTTTATGGACACAATACACTTCATGGGTAATTTTCTTATTCGTGTTCTGAACCGGCTGTTTTTTCTACTAAAGAGAGGGAAAATTATTTGAGTGTTTTCTACCTCACACTTAATGAGCTCAAGCTGATGATTTATTCTCATATTTTTTGGAGAATTCAGAGAGGAGGCAGAGTAATTAAGAGAACAGAGAAACAAAAATCTGGATTAGGTTTTTGTAAAATAAAATTTTTAAAAAATCAATATATTAATAAGTGAAGAGAATATAATAGATTAAAAGCTTTGCAGGAATAAATAGTGACTCAACAGGATGATACAAATGATGCAAAAATTCAAACAGCTGTGTGATTATCACAAATTACATTTACACAATGGAAAATAACTCATGTTTGCTGCAACAACCCAGAAACTTGAATTAATTTACATTTTGATGAAATATCTGAGACTCATATTGATCTCATTATAAAAAGAAAAAAACTGTTGTGTCGCTGCACAAAGCACAAACCAACTATCCAAATGCAACAAGATTTATCTTCACAAAGGTTTCTTCCCATAGTTTACAGGGACTAAAGCCTTAATGGTAAATCAATCGGTACTTCCTGCTCTAATTGAGCACTGAAAGTGCTTTAAACTACACACCTCACTCAGCCCATCACACACATATTCATGCCAGTACTTTATTCTATACATAGGAACCTTATCTAACATTGAAGTGCATAATGTAACTGGAATGTTGCAGTTACATAATGTTGGCATTTTATGTTAGCTATTGCAAACATTTTAGGCTATGGAACAAAGCTGATTTCACAACAGCAGTGCCAGTCGTCTCAAATAAAATGCTAATATGCATTTCAGTATAACACAGGATAACACTTTGGATGTTACTGTGAGTTGAAACTTCCTCAACTTGAATTCTTTGAACAGCTCTGGATGCTGCTCGTTTTACTCTAAATTGGAAGTATTTCCTTCCTTGGTCTGAAAAAACACAAAACCGTTGTTTGCATATTGCCTTTTGTGAATCAGTGATCATCCTTTGCTTCCCGATAACGCCAATATACATGACATAAAAATATCATATCCCGATATGATTGCTATAAAGGTGGAAACAAAACACGTGTTTCACCAACTGAGGCAGAAACACACCGTCAAGTACAAGCAGGCTATGTAGGTGGAGATACTAGCAGCTGATGATGTGCGACCCGAATGTAAACAAATTACTCCAGCGAGCGCTGCTGGAACACTCCAGACTGTTCGCTTCATAAGGCAGGAAGAGCGAAAATTACTGATGTAGCTACATGGTGGGGAAACGGCAATTTAAGCAGCTCGTTTAAAAGCTCAACCCAAGACGCACCATTAAAAATGGAAAATATTTTTCAGTTTTATTATCTGACAATATTATGCAGGCTCCGGCACAGTTACAAGGTTAAGTTACTTTACTTATTGTTAAACTAAAGTGCTAAGCAGTTATTTTATACTTCAAATGTCTGGAGGAAAAACTGCCCAGGCTATTTTTGTACATACAGCAGACTTATGCTTTGTCACTACTATCACACTATAATGCTGCTGGTGCTAACACTATGATTCAGTAAATTCACATTTCAAATTAGGAGGTGTATCATCAGTGGCAGTAGCTCACTGGAAACAAAGAATGGAAAATACACTTATAAATGCTGCTGCCTGCAAGCAGCAATAAAACAGTCAAATTAGTTATGTCGTGTCTTCCGCGACTCTTTCTCCCTACTTTCCTGTCAACTCTTCACTGTTGCATTATCCAAAAAAAATTAATTGCAAATGTTCTTGAAATATCAACATAATTTTGAGGCTCTATACCCCACCCCTAACCTTAAATATCACTTCTGGTGACATCCCTTCCTGAGCCACACTGCACATTCTCACCAACCTCGCTTTGAGCTGTTAGGCTGAGGGACCAAGCAAATTCATGTACTGTAGGTCACCCCTTATAAACATCTGCTCTTAGTCTGGACCAGAATCAGCTTCTCATATTACTTTTTCAGTAAAATCTAGTTGCTCACCTCCATCCCAGATGCTGTGCGGAAACTTGATTATCACCAGCTTTTTCTCCTCTTCTCTTGTATCACTACTCTTAACAACTTCAACTCTTCCAGGAAGTTTACTCAATTATGTTAATATTCTAGTTCTACCAAAACTCAAAGGATTGAAATGCTTAGTAGCAGGACAAGACACAGAATATGAAACTTTGCAACTCTGCAATCTTCTGTGCAAGCTTAACAACTTTGAACTATGAAAGAACAACTTTCCTAGAGCAGCATTTGAAACCTCAGAACACATTTTCTTACCCACTACCATCACTAAGAAATACAAAAATATCTAACCACAAACTTCTTCTGACCACAGTTTCACATGGACTCTCAAAGTCTGCACTCTCAGCTGGCTCCAAAGTTGAGCCACATTTTCAATCACTCAGACCACAATCACACTGTTCACTTTTGCAGATGACAACAATGCAGCAGCCCTCAGCTCTAAAAATTTAATTGCTCTGCCTAATCACCAAAGTATCGCCTTTCTGTCAAATATCATGACAACTTCAAGCCAAGGAAAAAGGAAAAAATGTTATTCTTGCAGAAATGAGAAGGCTCATCCTTTCATTATGGCACACTACTCAATCAAAGGCATCCAAGGCCTTCATCAGTCCATTCCTGTTTATATATAATCTCCTACTTTCATTTTTTTTAATGCATCCATGTCAGGTTTCCAACATTCTGTCCATTCATACCAGAACTATTTGGCACCAAACAGCTACCTGAAGAAGTTGAGTGCACACTCATTGACTTTTCTCCCTTCCTCTAGACACTTCCGGGGGTCCTTCTCCTCCCAGCGGCAGAGCATGAACTCTTTGTTGGGTTTGTCACACTGGGAGCCATAATGGTGGGCAGCAGCCTTCAGTACTGCAGAGGACACATTTATCTGCACAGAGAACAACACATGGAAGAAAATAAGTATGGGAAAAGGAATATAACTAAAGAGACACTAAGAAATAATTTAAATAACAGTTTTCAAAACTGCACAATGGTTGTTATTAGTCACAGGATCCAGTCACATGGCTGCAGTGGCCACTAGAAATTCAAAGCAACCTTGCATTTATCAATTTTTTTAAAAAACTGTCCCTATAATGGTCTGGATTACACCATGATGTGAACTGACAGAAAGGGGAAAAAAGTTTCCACCTTAAATTTCTGATTACAAACATGGGAAATTGTGGCCTGATCAGTGTTCAAAATCAAAGTTTTGTCTGTAGGCAATTTTGTTTGTTATGTTATTTATTCTCATTTTGTGACAGGAAAACAAATAAATACACATTCATGAACTTTTTTAATCGTATCTGATCGATTTATTTTAAAATTATGCAAATAATGTTTAAGATGAAATCAAGGACACTTGCAAACAATGCAAGAGAGCAAATATGATTTTAAAGATTTTTGTCATTTTGGTCTACAAAAAGCAAAAAAAAAAAACAAAACAAAAGCAAAAAACCAAAAACAAATAAAAAACAGATTAAATAGAGAGGTGTTCCTGCTGCTGGGGTTATGTAAATAATGCTGCCATAAAGATAAAAATGTGTAACTCTCTTTTTGTTTTAAAAAGAATACTCTACAATGATATTTCTGAGGGTTACATGTGTGAATGATTTTGTTGTTTTCATTGTGTCTTCATTTTTGGAGTGTAGGCCAGACATATATAAGCATCACTTCTGTCTGAGCCTGTCTGTATACAATGTGATGACCGAATATAAATAAATTAAATATCAGTCAGCAAGGTCGATATTTTGGTGCATACCGCATTCTTCTCTGCATCATCTCTTTAAATTGGGTGAAGGGTGTCGCCCGGAGCTTCATAAAAATTATTTTAAATATGTAAATGAACACTTTAATTTACTCAAGTTAGTCTCACACACTGTAATCAATATTTAGAATTAAATGTTAAAATCATTTGTCTTTATTTTCTTTTAAAGAAATCCTATAAAGACAATTTGTGAGGTCTTTTGATAACTCCCTTGACTATTAAACAGTGAGGTGAACCTGAGTTTATGGAGCATCTGATCTGATCTAGTGCATTTCGTTGTAATCCTATAAATATGTTAATATTTCACGACCAAATTTAAAATAGGCTTGTACCTGCATATCGTTTATTATATCCTGGGAGCACCCATATTAGTGACGGCCAGACACTGGCTTCTGCTAACAGCTATCACTTGACCTCCAAGAACAAGTTCAATGTGTGAAATAACACAGCTAAAAGACACAGGAAGCATGAGCTGACAGGGATAACCTGAAGTGCAAACGTGCATCATAAACAATACACATCTACGAAACTTATGACTCAATAAGTTATATATTGTTATATATTGCTGTCAAAGTAGCTATCATAAAGATGCCAAAATATTCGCCACTTTCCCGTGCCTTTATAAATACTGACTCACATATGTATAGTTTCCATCTAGATAATGTCACTAACTCGGCAGGTAAAGCTACTGGCCAAAGTTTACAGCTTCTGTGAACCGTGCAGCAGCTAGCCCTTGAGCTAGTCTCTTAGCTGGCTTGTCCCGTCTTCCTCATACATAATAAACAATACTCGCTGCTCACCTCGTCCACCTTCAGCTCCTGCACGGTGGGAACTTCCAGCTTTGTGGGCATGGTTGTGTGTCTATGCAGTAAAAGAAACCAAGAAGATCAGATACCGCCGGTGGAAAGAAAAAACATTCAAGGTCCTCGCCTGGCTCCAGTGCGAGCGACGAGGCCGTAAAGAAGGTCAGCTGGCGGGTGCGCTCTGATGACGCAACTCACAACGCGACCAGGAGCCGCATGCGCACTGTTGAAAAAAAATTTTTTTTTCAAGTGTAAAAGAAGAATTCATATTGGGTTAAAACTTTATGTTTTATCATATTTAATTAAAAACAAAAATAAATACTACCAAACTGTAACAAACGCTTTTTTTCAGGCTGAATAGAAACCAATACCTTATTGCCATGGTAACGGTACACTCAGCCTTTTGCGCTGTGTTTTTTCAGCAGTTTGTACGCTTTTTTCTTCCCTTTGAAAACAGGACAGTGTGTTAATGGAGTATACTGGAAGCAGTTATAAGGGAGCTACAAAAAATGGAAGGTATATATATATATGTATATATTAATATATATGTGTGTATGTGTATATATATATATATATACATACATATATATATATTAATATATATATATACACACACACACACACGCACAGTCGTCCCTCGCTATATTGCGGTTCACGGTTTTTTTTATATATCCAATTAATTCTGTATTGCGGAGTTTGCGCTATATCACGGGAATTTATATATTTTATAAAGGTATTTATATAACTCCCGATAAATATGTTTATTACTCAGACGAAGAGATCAGTTACGTCTATGGCTTTAGTGATAATAGAAGTTACGGCCAAGGGCGAAGATAATGCACCACCTGATGAAGCGCCTGATGAAGTGGTGCCTTCAGAAGAGCTGTAATGATCTTCTTGGCTGTACAGTACTGTACATTCATCTCATCATCATCACCTTCAGCGCCATCAGTACTACACAGTTACATAATTCATCATCTGCATCATTCAAGTTGTAGTAAGAGAGTGGGAAAGGCTTACAGGAGTCTGGGAAGAGTTTATAAAGCCTTGAAATATATATAAATAATACAATAAATATAACCCCAGTACTAGAGGATTTTCACCTAACTCGGGGGTCTCTGGAATGTAACCCCCGCGCAATAGGTGTGAGGGATACATATATATATATATATATATATATATATATATATATATATATATATATATATATATATATATATATATATATATATATATATATATATATATATATATATATATATATATATATATATATATAATATACGAAGTGTTGCAGTGTTGGCACTGCCCCTTCACAGCAAGACTGAGGGTCCTGGGGTTGAATGTAATCTGGGGACCCGTCTGTGTGGGGTTTGCATATTCTCGCCGTGTCTGCGGTGGTACTCCGGTTACTCCCACAGTCCAAAGCCATGTCATGGGTGTGAATGTGAGCGTGAATGGTTGTCTGTTTTCCCGTCCTTCAGGATGGAAGGTAAAGGAGAGTATACCTTCCCTACAAATACAAGATATGTGGGAGAGATGAAAGATGGGATGTTCCACGGCAAAGGAGTGCTGCACTTTCCCAATGGAAGTAAATATGAGGGTACCTGGGAAAACGGCAGAGCCAAAGAGGTGAAGAGTGTGTGTGTGTGTGTGTGTGTGTGTGTGTGTGTGTGTGTGTGTGTGTGTGTGTGTGTGTGTGTGTGTCTCTTCATGTTTGCAGCCACATGTCTGACTGTGTGTGATTCACATTGGTTATAGCAGATATTACAGCAATCATTCACAGTTATTATTGTAGCAATTAGCAATTTTTTCTTTTTTTGGGGGGGGGGGTCTTGTAGGATATTTAGTCTCTTCTGCTCTGATGCAGACTTTCATGGACTTTGCCATGATAGCAATCACTCCAATTATTATCGCCAGTGCAGTTGTGGTTCATTTGAAATGATAGCAGCTCTTATCCATGACAAACCTTGGCCCAGAGAATCTAGCACCTGCTTTAAGTGCCAGCCAAAGACCTCCAACTTAACCTCAGTTCAGAACAAATCGAAGCAATTCAATAAACCCAGAAAGTCTATGCAAAGTAATATCTGATATAGCGATACCATTGTTTCCTCCAATTTTGGGCTTATCTAGGTGGAACATGTATAGTTTTTAGCCCTTTGTGATACTGGATAAACTTTTTTGTCATGAACCAGAGCTGGCAAATGCAAAAAAAAAAAAAAAAAGTATAGGTCACAGCAGCTCAGTTTGGTATTTTTATTCGCAGAGTTGAAGCAAAAGTGTTTCTTTCAAGCTGAGTTGAGATTGCTTGGAGTAGTGGAGCTAAGGCATGAGGTTGGAGTCCAGAGAGGATATATGTCAGGAATGTGGCTGGCTGACATACAGAAGGGCTCTAGAGCAAAGGGAGAGTCAAAAGAGCAAAAATGAATGTGAGCAAGCCTGATATACAGTATTTCCATTCAGTCAGCTGTAACACCCTAGCAGAAAGTGGTTGTACTGTATGAGCTAGTCTTTAAATAATACAGGTTGACAAGGAGCAAGTGTGACAACCAGGGATCCAGTAGAAACCAGCAAGCAGCTATGCCCCTGAGAGGACCCCACAATCCATCCAGTCACACCCACACCAGCTAGAGGGAGGAAGGAAAGGGAAAAAAACTCAAGCTTTTACTAAAATTATCTCTGCAACTTGAGGGAGGAAAATTATTAACCTTGTGCAGGTTAATCTAACTTTATTACTGCAGATATTGGGACCCATTTATATGTTGCATAGTTAATAGCATTAATCAAAACTGCTGTTCCTGGACCCTGGTGAATACCACCTCACTGACATGTCATAATGGGACACTTCAGTGGAGCAGATGCATTGGTTACACACGTGGTGCTGGTTATACTTTGAATATGGCTTAGATAGACCATGTTGAGGTTCTAGGGTTTTTGTTGGTTTGGGGGTTTTGAATCCCATGTAAATGTACTTGAGTTTGGGCTTCTGTAGAGTGTGTATTGTTTTTATAAGTGTTTTGAGTTTTGACCTCTGTGTTTCAAGTTCAAAGCTTTATTGTCATATGCACAGTGAAGAAAATTGTTTCCCTGTACAATGAAATTTTTACTTTGCTGCCCACACTGGATGTCAAAATACCAAAAATAGATAAAACTGATAGATAAAATTAAGTATGAAATAAAATAGGTAAATTTAAGCATGCATGTTTGTTGAATATCTTGGTCCCTGTTTTGATTTCTTTATTTTATTTCTTTATTCATTATCACAGTTTTCCACCCTATGTTTCATTTTATGTCTTTGTTTCTTTTAGTAGTAGCTTAAGTTCCCTTAGTGTCTCTCCATCTGTCTCATCTTTCTGTCTCATTGGTTTGTCCTCTGACGTTGCCTTGTCTGTTTTCATGTTTAATCCTATATTGCAATATCTGATTTATAAATAACCAAATATAGGTATCAATATCAGTCTTAAAAATCCTATATTGCCTGGGCTCTAGGAAAATACAATAAATGCTTGGTAAATTAAGACTTTTTAATCAAAGAAGAAAAATGGTCAATCCAATGAGAGTATCTAACAGCTCAACTCAGAAAAAAATGTTTGTTATAAATCTGTAGCAAAAGAAGGGCAAAAAAACAAAAAAAACAAACTGGCAGTGCCTTTCTGTGGGTTTCTTCACTCTCAAAAAAACTCTCATGACACTCTCCTTGCTCTACATAACAGGGTTATGAGCCACATTTTCTTTTTTGTTGTTGAGTGCCACCCCTCAAAGCAGGACTCACTGATTGTAACGTCAGTTCTTAGACTTGACTTAGTCTGGGTCTGTGATATACTTTTTGGGCTTTAAATGAATCAATCTAACTTGCTGTAAAATTAATCTGAGCAAAAGTAAGACTACCTTAACCCTGCAGACCAATATTTGTTAAAGTGGCCCCAAAATCTTTCAGAATTCACACAACATGAAAAGGTTTTCACATAAGATTAAGCTGAATCCAGCATACTGTACACTATGCTGTATTGTTAGCCAAATGTACAAATTCTGCAATTTCATCTGGGTCTCCTCTTTAAAAAAAATCATGGTTATAAAATCAGAATGCCATTGCTCGTTAATTGCAATGTGAACTCTTGACACAGATATTAAATAATTAAGCTGTATTTATATAGCACTAGTTTACACAATCCTCTCAAGCATCTTTATTTTGTAAGGTTAAGATAATAGTGAGGGAACCCCAGTGATTAGACGGTATTTGGTGAAGGTGGGGAGGAAAAACTCCCTGTTAGCACTAAGAGACTTCCAGCAAAACCACACAGCCATCTGCCATGACCGGTTGGGGGGATAAGGTGGGGAAAAAAAGCAGAAAAGAGGAGCGTGGACAGCAACAAAATGCAAACATCAAACAGGGCATTTGTTGAATCATTCCTTGAGTATATGCAAAGTTCACCCAAAATACCAAAAGACATATTTTTCCACTTTCCCCTTGAGATATGTATCTGTGCAGATAGTTTTGGCTTTATCTGCAGAGGTTTTGAGATATTCATCTCTGAGAGTTCTGCCACAATCTAAAAACAGTGGAGGGAAATTTAAATTCTTTTAGGTTCTTAAAGAACTCAAAACTGACATTTGAAAACCACAGCTTCAACTTATCTTTCCAGAAACCATGCCTGGGATATTCAGAATAAGCCAGGCCCAGTCCCTACATACAACAGTGTTTGCTGAAATACTTCATATGATAACTGTCAGCAGTGAGATCTGTGCATTATCTTGAGTTTTGCAGTGCTTTGAGGAGCACGCATTAAATGTCTTTCACTAACGGTGCACTGGGATTTTAGAGGATACAGATATTACAACCTTTTACTTGTGAGATATTGCTGCTAGGTGTTTTTATTGAACTGTCTTCATTAAGAGGATAATTCACTGGTCTGTGTTTTTGCTTCCACATCAGGGGACATTTACCTTTGCGGACGGTCTGCAGTACCAGGAGAAGGACTGGGACTACTGCAGTGGTTCTGACAGGCGCTTCTACTCTGAGAGGTGCAATGGACTCAGACCTGCAGGTTGGATTTTACTTTCTAGACCACTCCTAAACAAACACGCAAAGAATGATGAGCACAGCGTCTACAAGCCAAGTCTCTGTATTGTTTGGCTGAAAGCTTCCTCTCAGTGCCAGATCATTTGTAAACCGTGAGTTTTATTCGAACAGCTGTTTCTATTTCGGTCCCTGTTTTACCTAGCAAAGCTGTGCGGGCAGTTCTGTCATAGTGCTTCATGAGCCGACGTCATCACCGGCCTGACAAATAGCCATTAAACTGGGCATAGATTTGACCTCGCCTTAGTGTGCACCATGATTTACTGCTAAGACGCTTTTCCAGTTAATGATGGTTTACAGTGATAATAATTACAAAGAGTAAAACCAACCATCCATTCTTACAGGAAAATCCCAGATAACAGATTTACATCCTCCACGAGCCGTTCCTGATGGATGTTACGACTGTGGAGATGGTTTCTATAACCCCAGTACCAGAGTGGTCACGGACTACACCGGCAGGTTTCTGAGGACTGCAGGTGAGAAAGGAACGATCCTGCTTTTGAGCACCACTGTGAGCTCATTTGTATGAATTCTTTGTTATTTGTGGGTACTTTGTAGGTTGTACTCATAATCCACACATGAAGCAGAATTAACTGCATATTTGCATCAAAATCGTCCTCTCGCAGTGCTTACACTGCTGTAGTTTGTGCACATTTTTCCACTTGTTTTGATGCCAAACTGGCTCCATCTGCGTATTGAGCAATATCCAGGCATCGTAGCCTGTTGTGCCAAGGTAAATTAGAAAGATTAAAGTCAAGAGCAAACACAAAATTTCCATTTCAAATTACATACACAACATGTTATGTCCAGTGAAGCACCTGTCAGTGATGGATTGCTTTATGTTAAAATGTATTTATTCAGTAACCTAATAAAGTATTTCCATTTGTTTCTATAATTGACCACAACTAGAAACAACATTAATTCCAGTAATCATGTTATTAATTTAACCTCAGCTTCAAATTTGCAACACACGTATGCGTCGGTGTGTACGCCTAACATATATTTTGCACCTAAGTTTGAGCTTATGCTGTTGGAGGGCTTAAGCCAATGCTCCATTTGGATTATAGAAGAAAGGAAGTATTTACTCACAAGATGGTTCTGTGTAAGTTTGTGACTACTGTTTTTTGACTGAGAACAGGCCTCACTGAATTCAAACAGGAAGCAATCTAATAAAAAGCAAGGCTAAGAGAGTAACTGAATGATTGCTTTGGCATGGTGTGCACAGGTGAGGATTCTTTAGTGACTCCTACTGTAACATAATTTTAAGCGGCTGCTGATGCAGTGAGCTGTGCTTGAATATTCCCTGATGAACTCTGGACTGCAGCGGTGGAGCAGGGGGTGAAGAGTGATGCTGAAGATCTGGATGGATGTGGTGAACTCAGTTGGAAGGGGCCCGTGAACACTGGTACTGATGTAAAGCGTGAGGTTGGGAAGAGGGGTGCACTAAAAATGTGCTGAAATGACAGGAGCTGACAGGAGCGGACAGCGAAACAAGACGACACCAGTGAGATGACTGGAAGCAACGATTGTGGTGATATGTGATCACTCAAACCAGTGGTTTCCAAACTACTCCAGGTGGGGTGCGGACAGTCGTATAAATATAAAGTGAATCTGACTGAATTTCATAAACAAGACTTTTCTGATACTAGCGCAAAAGCTTCATGTTAAATTTGTTTTTTATCCTTTTCTGTTGCTAATGATTGATTAAAAAATTGTGGGGTACGGAGAGGGGTGAATTTCTTCGGCTTTTGAAGTGGGGCATGCTACAAAAAGTTTAAGAACCGCTGATGTAAACGGAGGGAGAAACGCCCTTAGTATACTCATGTGAGACATGGTGAGAGAGAGAATGTAAACTGTTTAAGCATTAGTCTTTCTGATTGAACTTTTGCAAGCTTCATTAAGCTTTATTGAAGCTACTTTCAAACATAGTAAACCTTCGGTTCCTCTTTCAAAGCCCAGACAGTTTTACGTATTCTCTTCTGTGCGTCTGTCTGTATGTCTGTCAGCGAGATTACACAAATATTTCAGGCCAATGAGACTTGGTAGAGAGGTGGATCTCATCAAAGGAAGAACTCACGAATGACTTTCTTTAAAACTGTGAGTTACTGTATGGCATTGGCATTAGCAGAGGATTTGCTTTCCTAGAGCTCTTCCAGGACCCTTTTTCTTTCATCAATTTTAATAACTCTCAAAGTATACAGTATGGCCATATGGGAAGGTTTTGATAAGAGTGAACCCATGGAGTGACATTAATGGATTATCCTTGGATTATCTGATGGCAGATCACTGTTGCATTTCATCTGATAAGCATGCCTCTATAGGCTACAGCAGCAATTTCATTTTTTTTCCTTTGGTTATTTGTCAAAAGTGGAAAATTGAAGACACATTTTTCCACTGAATGAGTGCCCAGTTTGGAAGTCTTGATTTGAAGTCAATGCAGTCTGTCAGGTATCCCAAATCCTGACATCCTCTGTTTGTCATGTCTCCCAGCCTTGAATTTTCATCACTAGAAAATGTAAGACGCATAGTCAGCGTCATGTCTCCGGGGCTGACAATGTCAAGCTGTCTTTAGGTGGCTTCAGGTCCACGACTCTGATGCAGGTAAATATCTCAGCTCCCAAATAGATAACTGTGCACCTTTATTTGGGAATTTGTGATCCCAAAAGGATGAAGCCTACTAACTTTTTCAGAGCTGCTAGCATGCCTGTAGACTTTGCAGTCTATTCTCTGAACACGTGCTGTGCAGTGTCTTGGCAAACTTTTGCAGAGCTCTTGTAACACTGGTTTTAATTGCCGAAAGCCTTCAAGTCAGACTTTTCTGGTATTTTTTCATTGTTAAATAAGACAAAGTCCAGCTTCATGTCTGGCTTCTTATCTAACCATTTGCAAATCTGCTTTATTTTGTATTTGACTCCGATTGACTGTTTTTCACCTTAAACAATGCAAGCAAGCATTAAGAAGTGATTTCCGGCACAAGCTAAGACATGACTCACAAACTCCCTGAGGTATTAATGTATTTTGAGGCAGGATATTTGTATTTAGATGAGCTACTTGCAACATAATAGAGATTAGTTCCACTGGCACACAGACCTCATTTACATATGTGTAGAGACAGAAGGAAACAGACCCACATCCTCACCAGATGTCATCAGCATGTGTAAGAAGACAAAAATTTGGTTTGCGATTTTTTCCTTAATGTGAGTTGTTCATCATCATTATAGTTGTGGTATTGATCTTAAGAGTGATGAAGAAAAAGAGATATGGGGGAGAGGAGCAGGAGAGGATGAGAAGGACTTTTTTTGTTTTTTGGAAGTTGAGATGAAAAAGAAGAGGAACCAAATACTTTCCAACAATGCTCAGACTCACTGTTTTGATTTAGATAAATATGAAGTCAAACAGGAACTGTTTAATGGATTTGTGCCTCTTTTGTTGCTGCAGTGTTCATGTGCATGTGTGCAGAGTGATGTGTTGTGTATGCAGTGAATGCTGTTACATACACTCTTTATGCCTATGTGTACTCTCCCTTTTGTCTTGGTATACAATTCTTGAGAAGAATGTACCCGTATCCTGTATGGATTTATTTTCCAGCCCTGGGAGGTGAAGGCATATTTGTCAGAGTGGGTGTGAAGACTGAATTTATTGCCTCGTGGTTTCCGCCCAGGATGAGGACTGAAGGGATGATGGGGCACAGGGAAGGCCCACCCTCCCAGTGGAGATGTTTGCAATGCAGCAAGAAAAAGGAAGGAGATCTCCCTGTAGCTGCTGGGAAAATTGAGCCAGTGAAGACAAAGACTCGTGCTTTTGTTTTTGTTTTGTTTTGTTTTTTGTTTGTTTTTTTAAAGTCGCATAAAGAATGATCTGAACCCCCTAGAACTGCATGTTGTTGCTAGGAAATATCAGGCTAAACTATACTAAACGACCAAATCGGACCTTCTGCAAAGAAGCTGTTGCAAACTTGGACAAACAGCCCTTCTTGGAACAGCGCCAAGCAGCAAAACAATAGGATCTGTTGATAATTTTCCCCAAGAGGTTTTAGATTATTTTTGGAATCGAAGCGATTTCTTGTCATCAGCGCCTGTATGTATGGAGGGATTTGTCAAAAACACTAGCGGACCATGTAGAATGATAGCGATAATGGAACATAGTGGAAGTGGACAATAAATACTTACAGAGGATTCAAGAGTGAGTTACATGGTGTGTATTAAGAAGGACATAGCCTGGGCGCCAGGATGGCGCCGCGGATGAGCGGGTGGTGCAGACGGTGCAGGTTCGAGTCCCGACCTAGTCTTCCTCCTACTTTCCTGTCTCTCTCCACTGCGAAGCTGTCAAATAAAACCACAAAAGGCCAAAAAATTATTTTAAAAAAGATGGATGTAGCCAAAATAATATCACCCAGTATGAAGCCTTGAAATAAGCATGCTTTGAAGCAAGGAAACCGAAGGACACTGTAACTTGTCAAACAGCCCCACTCTGAAACACCTTGTTTTATCCTCCTTTCGACTCTGGTGGTGATCGTAATTTACAAACTGCTGTATCTAATGAGAAACTGGTGACTGAGACTGCAAAACTGTCTGAAAAGTGTTTACTAAGGTCATTTCTAATGGCCCCTGCTGGCAATTAGAAAGAATGCAAGCTTAATGCACTTCCACCTTTTATATACAGTCTGTTTATGGCATTCAAATGCACCGGCTGTCCACACTCATTCTCAGCTTTAGTGATCTTTTACCTTATAAGCCTAATAGGGACATCTGTATACCATGGAAGAGGAGGCTGGCCATTAATAGAATGATCGGAAGTTTGTTTCACATACTCAAGTTTACTCAAGCCAAACACCAAACCCTAAACCACTCCTCAAACGTGTCACACTGGATAAACGCCAGTGCCAAATACTTAAAATGCAAACAGTGACAACAGTAATGGATGACCACCTCTTTGTGAAACTAAGTGGTCTGCTCAGATAATTCCACAAAACACATTACAAATATCAACTTTACTCTTTGATTACTCACTGACCAAAATGACTGCAAGCCGAGGGAATGATCTTTTTAACCGATAGGTGCCCTCCTCCACTGACGCACAAAGCCAGTGTGTTGTTTTTGGCTGCTGTTTACTATTGCGTTAAAGAGCAGACTGTCTTGAAAAGCAAATTCATCCTAAATTGTCCATTAAATTTGCTTTATGATGAAAATCAAGCAAAGAATTTTCATTTATTTAATATCTAAAGTTAGTGATTTTATATCTGCAGTAAAAATTCTTGCTTGTTAAAATTTGACAGGTGGAGTTTTACATCATCATCATCATCCAAACTGACATTTCAATGACTGGCACAGCCCCCTGCAGTCATTGTTTTTGGTGTGAAGACACTGAAGGAAGGGAGTTTGGGAAAGGGTCTCAAGCAGGAGACAGACAGGTCACTTGAATACAAACGTGCCTCCTGATATACACAGAGGACAGGAAAAAAAGTGTGCACTGTAGAGTTATTGAAAGGGGCTCAACATACTGTTCACTTATCAGAGATTTTGTTTCTGGTTTACTACCTCTTCTCAATTCCCACAGCAATATATCATTAGGTTACTCACCTGTTGCTCACCTGGAGGATAAGAAAGTTTGATAAATGTGCATGGTATGAACACAAATAATTAAAACTGTTATGGTTGGGGGAGGGTAAGTTTCTTTTTTAAATTTCCATTTTTATTATGATGAGATCGTTACAACAACTGTGCGTTTCCACCTCACTGTGTCACAAACAAGCCCAGCTTAATTAAAACCAACAGACACAGGGAAATGATTACTGTTAAATGTTAAATCCAAATCACACAATCAACAGACTAAATATTTTTAAATGCAAACAGCTCGCGAGGCTATTTTTAATCTGCTTTCCAGCAGACTTCCGGGGACATACATTAGTACTTTAATTAGTCATTGCTGATGAAGATTGCCGCTAAAGTTTGAAGGTACCGAGACATTTGCGTTGCTCCGTGAAACTGTAATTTTAAAAGAATGAGGGACGCATAGGTCACATCTGCGCGTGAAATCCCCACCAGCGACTGCCTGAATACGTTCTGTTATTACTGCAAACAAACACACACACACAATCAGTTGTGAATACTGCATTCTGTCTTGGCAACGGGCAGCTTCAGAAGGGGCCATGTGTTGCCATATTATTTGTAGCGCTTTCCTGTTTCTGGAATAACCGCTTCCAGTTGAGACGCTGCACAGAGAGAGCTGCACACCGAACACATTCCACTGCCAAGGAAAACACCTCTGTGGTGACCAAAGCACGGCCCCTCCCTTTGTCCCCCTTCCAGCCGAGGTGTTTCACAGACAGATAAACATCAGCCGGGCCACTGAGGAGTCCAACATATCCTCGCGCTGCGTTTCCAATAAAACAGGATTCGTGTGTTAATCCCGTGAGCTGTGGCAGATGGATTAATGCATTTAAAGCAAGAAACTGTAAAACCATCGCTCGTTTCTGTTGTAAATGTCATCAAGACTCAAAACCACATTAAAATTGGAGACAGATGACTTATTCGTGTATGTTTGAATGTTTGTTTAAGCGTTCATTTGGTTTGATTTCACTGCAGAGCCTCTGCTTAGAAACCACAAAATGTGCTCGTATTGGAGTCCGCTGATCACGTCTCCTCAGGTCAGGGCTCATCTCAGTGAGTCACTGAGTTTCTGTGAATATTATCGATATCCTGTTTTTATTTCGTTATCAAACTCAGCAGAATCTCCTTCATCTCTTATGCAATCACCGTGGTACAGGAAAACAGATTTTTGCTTTCGCAGTCAATCCAGCATGTATGTGTTTGTTTGCGTATATATTTATATATGTATATGTGTGCATGTGTGTTAAATCACTGCCATACTGCCATTAGGCTGGAAGGAAACACTTTTCTCTCTGAGTGTATTTTGAGGATTAAGATAAACAGACTTTAACAAGGTGCCATTATCGCTTCCACACACTCCCTCCGTCTCTCGCTCTTGTACAAAGGGTGTCCGTGCAGATTATTAGTCCACTAAAATACTGTGTAATAACATTTTTGCATTTTGTACTTTACTGATGTGTTGTTTTTCCTGCTTGTGTAATTATTTTTTTCCTCTCTTGGATTTAACTGCAGTATACCAATCCTATCTGATAATTAGTGACTGGCGAAACTGCTAAATTTAAAAATCACAAAAATGTGCTATCCTCAGACATAAATACGCCAGCCACCTGTGCCCTCGGATAACTTAATTTGCCAATTACATGTGACTTAAATCCAGAGATAAACGCTGCTAAACAATCTGAAGAGAGCAGAATTGCAGCAAATATGAAAATGCCCCCAATCTAATTATCATTAAGGAAGGTTTTGGGGTTGGTGGTTAATTGAGGTCAGTCTCGTGGCCGCTCGGTTACGTGTGGGCTGCGGTAATTACGTTTCCCGCGAACAAAATGTGTCACAAAGATCCGCCGCGGCAGCTGTCCGCGTGTCCGACGCGTTCAATTGACCTCCCGATCAGAGCAGGTAGAAAGGAGAGGCAGAGAATGAGGGGAGAGGCTGTTTCGCACTTGAAGAGGCTGTTAGTGTTGACGCCCTCGGCTGGCAATTACACACAATCAGTGGGAGAGCTGCAGACCTGCTCCTGTGTACAATGGAGCCCCGCGCAACGTGGAACCTGGGGGTGAGGCCCGCGAGCCGCTCAAGTGCGTGCAGCTGCGCGCGCTCCAGAGAAAAGCCGACTTCCCCTGCAATTAGCTACTCGTTTCAGTTTTTAACAACGAAAAACTGGTTTATTATCAGCTCCTCTGGCAGTCGTTTCGGTTTAAGAAAAAATAAAAATAAAGATTGGAGTCCATTTTTTGGTGGGGAGGGTTATTATTTATCGGTGTCTGAAGTGGCTCTGAGAAGTTATTTTCTACTAATTGTCGGGCTTATCTTGCTTTGACA
Source organism: Pterophyllum scalare (assembly GCA_024447675.2). Taxonomy (NCBI): domain Eukaryota; kingdom Metazoa; phylum Chordata; class Actinopteri; order Cichliformes; family Cichlidae; genus Pterophyllum; species Pterophyllum scalare. Next base: position 1,115 of record JAMQGT020002901.1, on the reverse strand, counting down.
GATTTACCCCAGTCTTAAATGGCACTTGACTGGTGCAGCTTCACGCACAAAACGACCTGCGGCGCGATAATGCTGCTGTTAGACGTTTGATTTAGACGTTTTAAGTGAGTTCAACAAAAGATGTTTCTTGCTGAGCCTTTTGCGCGTAAATCTGCGGTTTGTATTTTTTTTTTGTTTTTTTGTTTTGTTTTTTGTTTTCTTATTAGAGCATAGGTCAAAAGAATGGTTAAAGGGTTCACTTGTATCTGAACAAAAAATAAATAAATAAAAATAAATCCTAATAATTTCCATTTGGATCTTTCCAACAGATGACCAGGAACATGATTGGATTGTGCGGACTTGTCGGAAGTCTTCGGATGTGGCTGGTGGCACTGATCCGGAAAATCTGTTGCAACCATCTGATGAGAGCAGCAACGTTAACTTTTAGCATTTTATTTATCAAAACTGGGCTACAGGGAATTTTTTGTCTTGTTTGATTTTGCATTAACATCTGAAAAATAAATGATAAAGTTCATGGTTTATTTGCTTTTATATTATCTCGTTTCACCCCACCCCCCACCGCTTCTGTGGCCTATATATTCTGGGATGTGCATTCATCTTCATTTCCATAATACTGCATGTGTTGTAGAGAGAGAGAGAGAGAGAGGACTGGAAAGAATCTGGGAAATACATTTACAATCAGTTTACAGACAGCACAGAATGTATCCAGTTTCATTAAAGTGTTCCGCTTACTTGTTTTGATTGCCATACTGTATTATTTCTGATCCACGTCTAACAGTCAGAAGAATCAGGACAGGCAATCAGTTTCCAACTGGTCAAAAAGTCTTAATACATGTTGCCCAAACAACTCTGATATTTTAACCTTATCAAACAACACATTTCCCATCCCTGTAATAAAACCGGCTTGTTTACAATGAAGTAATACTCTGCAAACACCACAGATTCCTGGAGTGACACAAATGCAAAACACTTTTCTTTTTTTTTTAGTATCCCAGATGAGAGATTTTAGTGCTTGCTGCACACAAACATGTAAATAATATTCAAAATATTAAGCTGAATGCATTCACAGTAAAGCAAGACGTACTAATGAAGCACGAGAACCATTACCAATTGCT
>JAMQGT020002900.1:0-86183 GCA_024447675.2 Pterophyllum scalare | reverse complement strand
CTAGTTTCTCGGGAGACCCTAGTTTGAAATCTTCAGGTGGGAGTGGTGAACTAGTTGCCATGGTCTCTGAAGCCTGGGTAGGGACCTGGGTTTGGGTTTCTGTGGAAGAGGAAGAGCTGTCTGGTGACTTGATACACTCCATGACAGTAGTGCCTGTGGCAGTGCTTGAGTTGGACATAGATGTGTACTCACCATTGTTGGACTTCAGTTCACTGTTATGAAGCCACAGGTCTGCATAGTCAGATTGTACAGCACCTTCATCTTTAAATGAGTGTGTATCTGCAGAGCTGAAGGACATGGGCTCTACTATGTCCACAGTTTCCCCCAGTCCCATTCCCCATGTTCCCAAAGGCTCTGCCACTAGACAGGATGTCTGTAATGGTTCTGGAGCAACTCCAAGCTCTAGGTCCAGTTCCAGCTTCATATCTGTGGAAGACAAAGTAAGCTCTTGTTCACTAACCATCTTTGGTTGATCCTGATCTGCCTGCGTGTCTGTTCCGACATCAACACTACCACTGGCCTCCTTTAGCGAGGAGGTTCGTTTGGGTGGTGGAGGTTTGATTTTCGGTTTCCTCAGTGAACGACAGGTCCTTCCCAGGGTCAGAGTGCCTGCTCTGAAGTCTGCTGAGGGCTCAGTGTAAACTCCACGTGATAGTGGTGCTGCCACAGTGTTGGACTGACCACAGTCAGGTCCTGGGTCTGCATAGTTATACATGTATCCTCTGTAACTCTGATTACACTCCCCGATATGCACAGAGGAGGAGTAGAAACCTTCTGTATTAGATGTGTAATGTGAGCCAGGCTCTGTTTCTGTGTTGCTTGTTTTGTCACTGAAGCCAGCTTGGTCTTCAAGACTGTGTTTGGAGCTGTAGTCTTGGGTTACCCCATGGCTCTGGCTCAGGTTTTGGGTCTGGTCAGGGTCTTGATCTTGGTCAGTCTGGTCTTGGTCTGGAGGGTATGTCCACTCTCCTTCACTGGCTGTACTGACCCCTGCATCATCCAGCTGGTCTGTGGCTGAGGATGTGAATGAGCTTGATCTGTGACCCTGGCCTTGGGGTCTGAGGTCAGAGTGGTATGAGGGATCCAGCGAGAATCCCTCATCAATGGCATTGGGTACAGTGTTGAGTGACAGCTCTGAATCACAGTGGGATGAGCCTGTCAAGGGTGGAGAAGAGGGCGGGGGGATGGTTTCTGATGTTTGTGAGGGGCAGGTAGAGCTAGAACCACTCCAGTTCCCACTTGATGACTGGTGGTCTTCCTTGTGATCCACATGGCTGCCTAGGACTCCTGTTGTAGACACTGAATGAATAGGGCTACTAAAAGTATCTGAACTTGATGAAATCTCACAGCTGCCCATGTCAGCCTTTCGAGGTAAGCGTGAACGACCCCTCTCCATCCAGCCGTGCTCTGGGCTTCCACCTCCTCCACCTCCTCTGTCTCTTTCCCCAGTTCGCTGCAGCCTTTTTAGGCTTCCAAGTTGCAGTGGCTCTGGAGCTGCTTGGTCATCTGTGCTCTCTTCTTCATCCTTCATCATCATCATCTTCATTCTTGGGCTGGGGCCAGCTGGAATGAAGTCCTCTGCTTCATAAGGTGACAATTCTTCATCTTCATCATCATCGTCATAATTGTCATCATCATCATCATCATCACTATCCATCAGACGTCCACCCTCTCGTGGAAGGCTACGGGAGCGCAATCGCCCACCATGGGATGTGGCTGTAGTGTATGTTGAGTCTGACTGGTCACCAAGGGAAGAAATATTTCCTGTTGAATGGGACAAAGACGCAGGAATTCCCTGATGGCCCCGCTGAGCTCTAATACGCCTTCTGGAGGGAGCAGCTGTACCTGAAAAGAGAAAAGAGAGAGAGAATGGGGAACAGGGGGAGACATTTCTAAATTCATGGGGATGTAGATGATCGCTGCAAAAAATAAATTATTTAAATTCCAGATCAAATAATCTAGTTTGAGGATGAAAGTATACAGGCAGCTTTGAAGTAATTTAATGTTCAAACTTAGCAACAGCATCTAGTGGGTCTGAGAAAACAGAGTAGATCAATCAAGGAAAAACCTTGCTCTATGTGTGTGTAGTAAAATGGTTTACCATAAAGAACCAAATATACTCCTCTATTATCAGAAACTTACATGCTATAAGGAAATCATCTGTCTGGCAGCCAGAGTCACGAGTGTGATGGAGGCGACCACTGACTGAGAGTTCTTCCTGACAAAGAGAGAGTTGGTGTGGATTGGCATGGATAATCACTGTGCGCTCTCTTGCCACGGGTGATTCATCTGAATCTGAAAGCAAAGAATTGAAGCCTGCTCACTTTCTGAAATATCTGGTACAAACCTTTTCTTCAGGGGTTATAAGAACACGATAACCACAAACAACCCTGTTGGAAGGTGAACCCTTAAATAAACAACAGTTTTGTTTTTTATATCCTTTTGGCTAGCGTTCTCTACGTAAATTTCAGACTTTACACATAATTGAGAAGTTTCTTGACTCATGATCAAGCCAATTCACATTTAAGCCTCTTTAAATTTTTAAAACCCAATTAGTTGTTTGCAAAAACTGCATGTCATCTTTTTATTGCCAAAACTCCAAAAATACCATGTGTGAAGGATTTTATTATAACATACCCATATCCTGTTGTACTCTTTTGGGTATTCCTGTTATGGTTTTCCTCCTCCTTAACTTCCTTCTTCTCTGTAGAACTGACTGAGAATGGACTAGAGAGCATCGAGCACTTGCTTCCCTGTCAAACCCAACTCCTGTAATAACAACAGCGTATATATAAAATGTTGTTTGATAATCTTTTTCAAGCAAGCTATCTGGTATGATCCCCGGGTTGGGAACAGTTAAATGATAAGGTTTCTGGTTTGGTCTTGACAAGAACCAGTCATAGCCATTTATTAACTACTATTTTCTTTTTTTACTTTATTTTTTCTTTCTTCTTTAACTTACCTGTAACATTTATGGGGATGATGCAGGAAGAGATAGCATGAGAATCGCCAGATGTCTTTTGATCTAATGGCGGGACGTTTTCTTTCGACCAGTTCGTCTGTTTATCTTGGGTTGAGGGGGCACTGGGGGCTGAGGCCTGGGTTCTGTGGCCTCCCAAGACCTCACCGCCTTCACCTTCCCCTGTCGAGGTAGCCTGGAACAGACAGGCAGGCATTGGCAGCATTCAGTATGTGTTAGGATTTAATTTCAGAAAGTTAAAGATTTACTTAATGAATATTGACAGTTGAGATGAATCATGGCAGTATTTTACAATTTCTGTAACATTAGCATATACACTCATGGGCACTTCATTGCGTACACCTTGTTCAACCACTGAACAACATAAATAGCTAATCAGCCTATCACATGACAGCAATTCAGGGCCTTTAGGTATGTAGATGACCCAAGAAAGATGAAGTTCAAACCGAGCATCAGAGTAGGGAAGAAAAGTGATATAAGTGGAGATGAAAGTGGCATGGTTGCTGGTGCCAGACGCACTGGTCTGAGTATTTCAGAAACTGGGATTTTTCCAGCCAATTCTCTCTAGGTTTTACAGAGAATGGTCCAAAAAAGAAAAATAAATTATCCAGTGTGTGGCAGTTCTCTGGGGAAAAAGGCGTGTTGATGCCAGCAGTCAGAGGAAAATTGCCAGATTGCTTCAAGCTTAAAGGAAGACAACAGTAACTCAAATAATGTCACAACCGAAGTATGCAGAAGAGCATATGAGACACACTCCTGTCAACTAAGAACAGGAAAATGAGGCTACAATTTCACCAGAATAGAACAATAGAAAATCTGAAAAACATTGCCTGGTCTGATGAATCTTGATTTCTTTATGACCACAGATTACCCATCTTCTGATGGCTGATTTCAGCAGGATAACACCCCATGTCACAGAGCTCAAATCATCTCAAGCTGGTTTCTTGAACATGACAATGTGTTCACTGTACTCAAATGTCCTCCACAGTCACCAGGTCTCAATCCAGTAGAGCACCTTTCAGATGTAGTGGAACAGAAGATTTGCATCCTGAATCTGTAGCTGACAAATCTGCAGCAACTGTGTGACGCTATCAGGTCAATATCGACCAAAATCTCTGAGGAATGTTTCCAGCACCTTGTTGAATCTGTGCCATGAAGAATGAAGGCAGTTCTGAAGGCAAAAAGGGGTCCAACCCAGTATGAGCAAGGTGTACTTAATGAAGTGTCTATTGAGCGTATGTAATAGTTAAGAATATATCAAAGGTAGTGCACAATGAAGCTGTAGAGAAATAACAAAATATTAACTACTAAACAAATAATGTGATAAAAAAAAGAAGTTAAAACACAAAGGTTTGGTACCTTTCTGTTCCATGGAATGAAGATACAACTTTCAATAGGGTGAAGTGAGTAAAAGCACTCAAACTATGAACACAAAATATAACAAAAAGCAAACAAAGTAGATGAAATGACATGAGAAATCAAAAAGGTTTAATAGTTTCAAATAAGATTAAAGGAAAATCAAAAAGTGATGAATGAACAAGGCACTGCATTGTTTTCAACCTGTCTTCCATAGTAGTTCTTTAATCTGTGCTGCTACATGTTCCTGTTCTTCAACTCATAACTCAATTTTTTTTAATTTTTTAAATTTTTTTTTACATATGTTAGGACTTTTTTTATACTCCTGTATATATTTACTAACATAACCATCTTTTTTAAAAAGTTCATATATTTGACATTAGATGTCAGTTTCTGTTTACAGTTGGATCCATCTTTCTTACCTTTCTTTGGATCGTCTGAACATCTGCTTCTCTCGGCCTCTCCTGGGGTAGAAAACAAAATACACATAAAATCAAACATTTCTGCACACACAGGTGAAGTCTGTCATTTCTAACTGAAATGATATATTTCTGGCTTTGTGTCAGTGTTCTTTCTTACTTTTCTCTGTATGGTTTGGATTTCGGATTCTTTCACAGGCCTCTCCTTCAACAGTTTCCGAAACAAGAAATGGTAAAGCAAATTAAAAACACACAACCTCTAAACAAAAACAGGCTCCAGTACAACAGTATAATAGATAGATGCATGAAAGATGCTGGGGCCTTAATGGAACACTGTAGTATGATAATATGGAACACATAGCAGTAATTGTACACACATGAATATAACACAAATTTTAAAGCAGGTGTTGATAGAAAATCACAAATTACTGTTTTACCTTCCTAGGTTGGTAGTCTAACTCCCGTTCCCTTTCTGCTCTCTCTTGCTGCATGGCAAAGTTGAAATGAGATATTTTATCAGTTTATTGGAACACAATAAGAATTAAAGGTGCCAATAACCACAAAATTATGAATAGGAAAAAAAAGAGGACATTTTTGATTCAGTTGTTTGCAGCGGTGCCACTGACTTGCTCACTTTGATACTAAGAATTTTGATTTTAGTGACCTAGAGCGGGGATTTAAAAAAAAAAAACGATATAAACTTATGCAAACAGCAGCACACAGTATTTTGAACCTAAAAAGTAAATACTTTAAAGTTATCTAAGAAGCTCAAAGTCAGGCAACTGAATCTGTACATCAATCATATATTTACAAAACTGGTTAAATGCTTTAAATTTTATTGTTTTCAGTTTGTGACAGGTGCTTCTGTTGCAGCCATACGCCACACTCAACATTAAAAAAAAAACAGCCAACATGATCTCGTTTCAGATGATGGAGTCATTTCTCATACTTTGAGCCGAATGCCAGAAGCATTTTAAGATGAGCCTCTGTTAAAATTGGGGCTGTCACTATATCAGATTTTCTCTGCACGTTTATCGTGGTCAAAATTACTCACAATAACAATTTTATCAGACTATAAAAAATATGTAATAGTAATGAAAAACCAATCAGTCAAATTCACCTGTAACTTTATTGTGTTTATTGTGCCTTTTTGAATATGAATGACAATCAAAATATGAGTTGGAGGGAAGTGTAAAAAAGTATCATCTTTCCTTATTTGACTTTTTCACAGAGCAGCAGCCACACCTTAGCCAGCTTGTAACTTTTTTTTGTTGTTTGTTTTATACTTGGCAGCAACAAGAGTATAGACGCAATACTGAAATACATGCATTTGACTGATTGTTTTTTTGGGGGGGTAAGAAGAATCTGGGTTCAATCGGATTTCAGAGACTCTGACCTGTCTTACTACAGATATGAATGACCTACAAGAACTGAGGCTTTATACGCAAGTTAAGTCCCAGGTGTAGTTACTGCCATTTACTGTGAACCATATTCTAACTGCACCCTGTTTGATTTGTGTTAAATATAGCATACTCTCAATTCATATTATACTTTCACAGTATAGCCTCACCGTTCTTGCCAGGCGACTCCGCTGTTGCCGCCTGATGGTGTGGGGCGAGGGGAAGGTGGGCATGGGGGGCGCCACTGAGATAGAGATAGTCACCCTGTTTCTCTCCCTACTCGTGGACCGCAGCTGCTGTTGTTCGTCTGTGAAAACCAAACACACGCATATAATTTCACAACCCATAATCTGTATATAATGCAGCTTTGCAGCCTGGGTTAGCCTCTCACCTCGGTGCAGAGCTCTGAGACTGAGTTGAGCACTTCTGTGCAGCTCCTCCAGACATGGCGGTCGGGTACAGGGATGAAATATGTTGTGCTGCTGATGCCACGGAGCCTGATAGTGAACCGACAGCTTGCTCTCTATGTCAAGGTTCGACACCGCTAAGATGAGAGAGGAGAGAGACAGAATAAATTAAATGGAATCTTTAATTTGATTGCCCATGATTCAGTTGTAACTTTGGACTCTCCAGTTTGTGTGTTATCACTAATGAAAATATGGTGACTATAATAATTTTTTAAAAAAAGTCTGTGTAGAAAACAAAATTGTCTCTGCTTTTCACCATCATGGGTGTGTGTGTGATTGCTCCCAAAATATTGCTGGAGTTTCTGGAGAATTACTTTTAGAGCAGGGAAATTTTGCAGAGTGCTTTGCATATACACACATAGGTATATCCATCCATCCATTTTCTTAATCCCTTGTGCAATTCAGGATCATATGGAGCCTATCCCAGCTGTCACATGGCTAACACAGACAGAAGGAATCATTCATGCTCCCCAATTTAGAATCACCAGTCAACCTAACAAGCATGACTGTAGACTGTAGGAGGATCTGGCGTACAGGCACAGGAAGAGCATGCAGGCTCCATAGAGAAAGACCCCAGCCAACCAGCCTTCTTCAAATCTATTTAGCGATAGAATTTTCCAGTCCTTAGTCTGTATGTCTTGTGCATGAAAACATGACAAAGTGCTCATGTACCAGCAGGTGGCAGCAAAACCCACCCCTGAAACTCTGCACATACCAGCGGATGACTGTAAATTTCTCAGTCCTTCATGTCCTTCACAGTGATTCAGAAAACAAAAATTGCATCATAAAAAGTCTCAAAGTTAAAACAGCTGATTTTCAGAGAAGGACTCAAAAAAGGACTGATTTCTGCTCTAGAAATGTTTTAGCTTTGATTATCAGCATTCTTTTAATTCAGATTTGCACTCTGAGCCTTGAAAGCCACACTGCACATCAGAAACCAGACAGCATTTCATCTGGGCTTATTTTTGCCTGCAATTACATTTGGAATGCCTACTTCAGCAGCATTTGGCCCATATAACCAATTATTGTGACAATTAGATCAGTAGGTTGTTGCTGTTGTTAAAAGTCCTTTTCTATTTAGACGCAAACAGACTCACACAGATAGACACACCTTGTGTCAAACACATTTTATCTATCTTACTGCTTTGGGTAATATTTTGTCTTTGATACAGTTGGAAGAGCAAATTTGCAAACCCTTTAGAATAACAAGGAATTCTGAAATGATTACTCATAAAGCGTGATGTGATCCTGATCGCTAACTTTCACTTAAAATTATGTTTGTGTCTTACAAACTGAATCCGATTAATCACTGAAAGCAGTGCGTGCACGCTCATCTAATGTCCACTCTTTCTTGCTGAATTTTCTGTCTTTTATCCATCATTTCTCTTCTTATTTTTTACTGTATGCCTCAATCTCCGTTTCCTCAAGCTGTGATATTTGCAGGTACGGTGTCAGCAACTTGCCGTGTTGTTGCCAAGAATTGCGAAACGCCATTAATGGCTTCAAGACAGGAAATATGAAAGAAAAAAATAGAGTGCAAAAAGAGGGGAAAACAGAAAATCACAATCTAATCAACATTAGTTTTTAATTTCATAATAGTCACCAGGTTTGGTAAACTACCTTTAGCAAAGCGATACGGAAAATGCCTGAGGACATCAAACAAAATGCTTTGATGAATAGTTTAAAGGCAGATACTTTTGAGGTATCTAAAAGTGTCAGTATGTAACAAGTGCAGGGATTATTGTGATTTCAAACATTTTAAACCCCATCCACCCACACTGTTTTGACACTTTGTTGTCCTTACATCAACTTTTTTACGCGTTTGTGGCAGCACATTCAATATCCCTATATATCTGAAAAAAAGAAAAGAAAAAGTTGTCTTTGTACTATTTTTAATTAAACATTTGCTTTAAATGATTTAAAAATCAGTTTTTATTTACATTTCACACAGTAGCCCAACTATTTTGGAACCAGAGTTTTATGAAACAAGACCACAACCAGGCATAATCATCTGTGACAACCACAATGTTTCACATGGCACCGATTTAGCATTGCTGTTTTCTATTCCTGGTACGGATATATGATTTTGTATCTCTCTTTATCTCTTTCAATCTCTCTTGTCCAGATGTGAGTGAATGTAAGTCATTAGTAGAATGCATTAGGGTGTATCTGGGTCAGGTAGTATACTCCCTAGGCAGTAGCTGCAGAATCTTGTCATAGTAGACAGCTGTTATATAAGAAACACAAGCAGGCCTGTTCTCCTGAAGAAAACTGCAATGTGAGTGTATGGCAGCTCAAACCATTCAATATCTCATCTTTTCTGTCATTCTGGTTTTGAATATTCTCCTGGTCCATGGGGGCCTTTCTCTATGAAGTTTGCATGTTCGCCTATGACCAATTTAGAATCACCAATAAACATGCATGTCTGTGGGAAGAAGCCAGTGTTCCCACACAAGCACAAGGAGAACATGAAAACTCCACACAGACAGGCCCCAGCCAGCCAGTGGATTTGAAACCAGGACCTTCTTGCTGTGAGTCAAAAGTCTACTGCACCACCATGTAACCAAGTTCATTAAGGCTTAAAGTTACGCATTATTAGATGAGTGGAGGTGGGTTCTGACACAGTACAGTGTCTTCTTCTTCTGATTGCTCCCTTTATGGGTCGCCGCAGCAGATCATCTGCCTCCATCTCACCCTGTCCCTAACATCCTCTTCTGTCACACCAACCCTCTGTATGTCCTCCTTCATCACATCCACGAATCTTCTCTGCGTTCTTCCTCTTTTCTTCTTTCTTTCTTCTTCTCTTCTTTTTACCAACAGTAAACATGATTTGCTGTTGGTAAATTCTACTAGCAGACAGTCCAGCTGTGCTCCAGTTTTGATTAGTGAAATTCTCATATTTTATTTGTCTCTTACTTAGAACTGAATAGGTGTCTGTGTCTGAACAATGCACCCATACAGTCTGTGGATGCAGCTTTTCAACCTAGCACGCCACTTGCCCCCAAAAATGTGGACACTGCAATATTCTGCATTGCTACATTAAATAAGACAGTGAGCTCATATAAAATCAACACAGGAACGTCATCACTATCACAGTCCCATCTTGATAAAAATCTAATTAACATTATAGAAAATGAAAACAGGGACTGAACAGGAACATTACCTCTGGATTGCACAGGGACGCACCCTAGACCAAGGCAAGTCAAAGCCATGGTCAGCAGCTGTATTCTTCCTCTTTATCTTTTCTTCTTCTGTGCCTTTCTCTGCTGCGCCTCCTTTTCTCTTCTATACTCCTTATCATCTGTTCCTCAGTAATGCAACCTTATTTACAGCTACATACATTCCTGTGCAAGTCCACTGTCCATACTAACAACATCTGCACACACAGACCTTCCCCCTCCCCCTCCCCCTCCTCCTCCTCACCCACCCACCTGCTATCCCTGCTTTTTCCTCCCGTCAGCTGACCCACCATATCACTGAAAAGAAATATTACTTTTTTGTCCATAGAATATGTGGATGTTTCACTTTGGCTTTGCTGAGAGCCCTATGACACCAACAAAGTGACAGGCCTACACTTCATCACAGACTCTTCTGTGTGCTATCCCTCTTGTCCCTGTGATTCACCCCCATGCGCCTGTATCAGATGGTAGAATCCTGCCTGGGCATGGCCTGTCCCCGGCCGTAATCTCTTTATGATGCTGTAATATGTGGAAGGAGGGTTCAGCCACAAAGTATTAATGTATTAATCCACCGCATGCTGGGAATATGTATGAGCTTGATCTAAAAGACAGACTGTGATGGTGTGACATTCTCATTTATTCAATCAAACATTTGATCAACTTTACAACACTGAGGAAGACAGAAGAAAATTTAGTCCATTGCTTGAAAAAGGTGAGAGGAATGGAGTTTTTAAATAATTCTGTGTCCTCTTCAGGGAAACTTAGACTTTGTCTACATTGACTATTATGAGTCAACAGAGATTGGTTGCAAAATAAATAGCACATGCTCACAGAAAGAAAGAGTGTAAGAACACCCTGCCTGGTAATCTGCTGTAATCTGGAGCTCTGACTTTGGAGAAGAACTGGTGGAACTGGCAGTCTGATCAAGGAGCTTTCAGTCTCCCACCCTGCCAGGGAGATACACCAGCAATATTTGAACACACACACAAAGCCACCACGTGTCCACACGTTTCCCCCGCAGTGGTCAATATGTAGACAAAGAGAGCCCATGGCTGTGAATATTAAATGTATATGCATTCCTCATGGCTTGCCTCAGTTATTTACAGCAGATTTCCTAAACAGGACTGCTGGGAAGTCCTTAATAGCTCTGGCGTCCCCTGGGTTGTTTGTCAGGGGTTGTGGTACTGAGTGATCTATGAAACATCAGTGCAAGATCAGAGACCTTTCAACCACATATTAACTGCTTCGTAACTTGAGCTTCTCAGATAGGACCCTAATGGCTTGTTCTGCCTGAAAAGCTTAAGCAAATCACTTTTATCAGTCTCGTCTTTTAAGTCACTTGGAGGGATCATGCTTGATGTTCTTTATCTTGCATTTTTTTAGCTTGACATTAGCTTAACACGCACACGCACGCACACACACACACACACACACACACACACACACACACACACTACCTTTAGGAATAAACTACTTTGCAGTGGCTGCATGTTGTATGCCATAAATTATTTTGATTGATTATTATTTTTGATGATTTTGAAAAAGCTGATCATGTTTCACAGGTGACTTATGGACTTTTTATTTAGATTACTGCTCTGTACCTATAAATGGGGCAGCACACCAACTAATCAAAGGGTGGCAAGTTTGATTCCTCACCTCACCACATGGCCAAAGCACTTTGGCTGCTCAGGTTAAAAAGTGCTGAAGATTTCAGTTTTAGAAGCAGCATCTTGTGCAGTAGCTGTGGTTTTAGGATCTTTTTGCTTAATTTAAGAAAGAAACAGTGAAATCTCACAACTAGTTGAGAGTTTGCTGGACATCACAAACTGCTTTGAATGACTATTTGAAGCGATTTCTCAGTTTTCTAAAGCCAGATTTTTCTTTTCTTATTTCATAATATCTCACAGTTGTAATTATCTCACCGCAATTTGACTTGCTTCGAGTGTGTATCTTCTCAAATCAATATATTTACTGCTATTCCCTCTTCATATTCCTGTTTCTCTTTCGAAAGCTGCACACCTGCACCATTGTTCAGCCTCCCTCCTCCTCGATCCCTCTGTTCTTTCACTCTGGCCTGCACAACATTCATGTTATCGTAACTATGTGCCCGTTTCTATAAGACTGCAAGACTTGGCTGTCAGGGCAAACAGAGGTGAGCCACAGTGTCTGCCAATAAAGGTAAGGTCTTATTTACAGCACCCACTGCATCACAATGGGTCAGACAAGCCAGAGAAAATATCAACAGTATAACAGCAGGTTAAATGTTCAAGGGATTATTTCCTGGCTCTGTACTTGCTGTTTACTCAGTATTAACAGACTCCAGTGAAAGACTCCTGTACTGCCCCTTAGTGGTACTGCATGAACACTACACAGAGTGAGAGCCAATGTTGTGTATTGGTGTAAATGCTGAGTTACTACTAGATTTCACTGCATAGTTGGTACTGTGTTCACCATGCAAGCCTCTGTGTGTGTGTGTGTGTGTGTGTGTGTGTGTGTGTGTGTGTGTGTGTGTGTGTGTGCTTGAGACATCATCTTCAAATGTGTACTACATTGTCAATAATTGTGCCAGATCCACCCCAGTCACACAAAGGTGGGTGTGGCATGACCAATGAGCACTTGGTCCTCACAGATGTAGCCATTGTTTTTTTTCACTCACTGGTTTGCAAAGCCCTGCTTTATAACCCCATAAGTAACATACAAATAAAATACTCATGTTTCACTAACCCAAATCTGCAGTTCTTAGACTCTGTCTTTGTGCAATTAAACATTTCAACCTGTGAGTCAACGACGTCACGCCCCTAACTTAACTACAGCTAAATGGGTGGGTCATAAAAACGTTCACTTAATGCACAGTTGTACATGAAGGGATAAATTAGCTCTATGACAACAAAGGTTTTCTGTACTAGAAGGTAAATGTGGTTTGTTTCTGCTTTAAAGTTGGCAATTCCAATATGGAAGGCTGCAAGGTCCCTGAAGACCACAAGCCACAATGTGTATTACTCGAGTCCTCCCTGCAAACTGGAGATAGGTTAAGTTGTGCTCTCCTTTAGCAGATCTTCATCGGTGTTACAGCATTGCTCCAAAAGAGACAGTACAGTAATTAGGAAAGGAAACGGGGAGAGAACTGCAGAGCCGCACTGAGGAAAAAAAAATTTCTTTTAGCTTATTTCATGTATTTGCAATTCCTCTGTGTTTGTCTGAAAACTGAAAACACAGTCTCTGAAGTCCCAGAGCAGTCTTTGGGGATCTTTGGGTCTTTGTAATTGACATTAGTTATTTAGAATAGTTTTTAGGCAGTAACCCTGTTTCTGGGCTCCCTGAACACTTCTTGAAAATACAAATCATGTCATCTGACTGCTTTGACTGACTTTTTACTGATGCAGTTCAGTATCCTAGTTTAATATTGTTTTCTTAATGCTATCTGTTCATCTGTCTAACACAGCAGCTATGAGTCAGAGGAGGAGCAAATTTATTTTGTTTTCCTGCAGTTTCTCACAGACAAAAAAACTGTCTTAACCAGGTTTACAGGACAGGACAGTCAGGGGCTTCAGTCAAGCACAAAAACTTTCATTTTAATTGCAACAATAAGTGTAAAGCTGAACTAACAAATTGGTTAATGTGAGAAAGTTCCTGATGTGCAATCTGAAATGTACAGAGAATTATCAACAAAAATTTATAAAATTAATTTTACTTTTTTGGCAAAGCAGGCAGGTGTTTTAACAGAGAAAGGTTAATTAATAAATCTGTAATAAAGTACCTGCACATTGCCAAATGGGAGACACACACTGTTAGCAACATGCTACTAAACACAGTTGGGCATTCAGCAGGTTGGAAGTTCCATTTCTTACAAGAAGTGATCAAACACTGGAGATTCCTCACGTGATAAGAATTAGGTCTTATAATAAATGCTTATTTATAACTGCTGGATGTGTATCTAGGTGATTTCTTCCCCCAAAGAATAGCATGTTAAAATTAAGGTAGTTTTACATACTATCATGGTGTATTCATACTAAGTGCTTGATTTGCTAAGTTTAACGGACTGCAGCAGGTTTGTTTTTGTTTTCCTCAAAATATTTCATCAGAAATCACCTTCGTTTTGACCAGCGGCAGGAGGGTGGGAATACATGCCACCATCAGGCTGTAAAAAATGTGTGTGTGTGTTTTCATATTGTTCTCTGTGTTTGTGAAATACACTTCTGCCAACACTTGTGTGTGTGTGCGTGCGTGCTTGCTTGCGTGTTTGTGAGTTCTTCAGCCATGTTGGTGGAATGGCACAAGACAAGCCATCGCCCATGTTATTTTTAACTGCGTGTCTCCATGGAAACCGGCACATATGCAAGGAGGGGGGTGATCTCCTGCTGTGCACGTGCTGAGGAAGACTCCTACCCTGGTCACCCAGTGTGAATGGGCATGTCTCTGTTTTCACCTGGTCTTCATTCCAGTCACATTAATGGGATATTTTTTACTTAAAAAAACAAAAAACAGAAAGATTGTCTGTAATTCTAATGACATGTTGAAACTAAGAGCTTGACAGAAAGACAGAGATAGTGTGTGTGTGTGTGTGTGTGTGTGTGTGTGTGTGTGTGTGTGTGTGTGTGTGTGTGTGTGTGTGTGTGTGTGTGTGTGGAGGGGGGGGGGGTGCTTCTGAGGTGATTGACAAAACACCAACATACTGTACAAAATGACAGGTGGGGGTCTACTGCAGCTACGTTAACCTGAAATAACCAAACCTGGGAAGTGAGTTAATTGAACGAACCAAATATCTGACTGTCATGGCAGTGGTGGCATCGGGAAATGCTAAAAAATAAAAACCCTCAACCAACTGCACTTCTTTTGATCCTGCACACCACCATCAGTACTGAGTCTCCATTCTTTATAATCAGTGGATCACAGTGACTAAGACATTCCTCTGTTATTGGGTTGTGAGGGGGCTTTATGTTGGATGAAGACATTCATTTATGGCTTTAGCAGTGATCCAACAGTTATCAACTGAGTGAATGTACTTGTTTCTATGGAAACAACTTAAAGATTAAAGCTGTGAAGAGTGAGAGCTGTGCCAGAGTGATTCCCATAATGCCTTGTGCCTGGGGATCTCAGGGAAAGAAAAAGAAAGAAGGGAGAGACTGACAGTGGGACACAGTGACAAGTGTTTGTGTACTTACATGCAATACATTTGTCTGTACGTGGTTGCTGAGTTTAGTGTCTTAGGTCGTGTGCTTTCACTATAAAGTGGCAAGACACCTTTAGCGCTAATAAACACACACTGAAACACACTTTTTCCCTGCTTAGGACATTGTATCATTCCCTAGAAATGGAATCCCATCCATGACCACAATACGAACGCTCCCAACCCTCAGCCTAAAACTTTATCTAAACCTAAAACCTGCAGTAATTGAAATATGGTGTGTGTTTGTTTTTTCATTTCATACAGTAACAGTTTTAAATTGCTATACACATTAAGTTCATTTTTTTACGGATCTTTTTTTGCATGGTGGAGGTTCAGCTTGCATTACAAATTGTGTTCACTAACAGTGACTTATAGAAGTGATTTGTAGAATTGTTTTTAATATAATATCGCTCAAAGCCCTGAGTATCACAGCTATTCAATATTGTTTATTTTAGCCATGTCCCTTGCATTCAGAGATTTATCTGGATTCTCTAATTCTTAATGATTTTATGTACTGTAGATGGTAAAATATCCACATTTTGCAGAGTACCATTATTCTTAAGTCTTTCACTGAGGCTCTTCCCCAGAAGAGCCTCCTTTTGGCCTCCTGTTAGCATTTTGTCAAAATTCTGATGATTTTCATTATTGGTTAATCTTGTTAATCTGACCTGTCACAGACCCTAGTTTCATCACAATAAATGGTTTACCATAAAACTGTGTTTCTATCCAAGTGCAGCTTGGCACATTTTTGAAATTCTCAGCTTTAAAGATCAGTTCACACACACAACGAAACATTACATGCAATCTGCAAAAGGCTGTAACCTGAGAAAAACTGTAATGAGACACAGTATACATGACAGGTGTTTGGTGATTTTGGAAAAGTCTCTGGGTCTTTTTTTTTTTGGCAAGTGAAGGCACATAAACCTCATGTTTTGGAGCCTCTGCTATGTTTATGGGACAGTGTTGATGCTAAAATGTGGAAAGAATCCTGATATTCAGGCTCTTTTTGAGTGCATAAAAAGTTTGTCACATTTAAACTAACTAGGGAGCAGCTTTGCAGCTTCTGTGAGATTACTTTGGCTAGACTGAGATGATGAGACAGAGACTGAGAGAAAGTCTAATGCCAGTTTTTTCACATTATTAGTATTAATCTTGTGCCCATATCACAGGAAGCATTCAGACAGAAGACTGTAAATGAATGATGGCCTTAGCCACTGTGTTGTCAACCTTTTTTCAGTGATAGGTTTTTGGATGTGTTGTTCTTCGGAGACATAAGCAAAATATTTGAGTTAAACTCAGCAAAACTAAAGCACACTTGGACTTCTTCAATGACTTGAAGCCTTACCAGTAACCAAAGGCATCAGTTATTAAAAACAACACAGTACAGTATTGTCATAACTGAGGGGAAACTATCCATAGAGGCCAAAAGACTGATTCACTTTTACAGCTTGCCCCTAGTGGCCATGAGTAGAACTGTAACTGAAAGTGATTAGTAAATATTACACGGTCCAACCTAGTAGCCTAGTAACATCAGTTTTATGGAAAAATGACCAGGGTTCTCATTTATACTCATTCACTGGTTGCCAATTAACATGAGCAACTGTGAAATGTGCCACCAGGAAGGATTTTAGCAATTGCTTTTCCAGTGTTTTGTTATCCTTGCTCCAACATTTTTTTGAATGTTCTGCTGGCATTGAAATGTTATGTCAAACACACAAAGACTTGTGTTTTTAATGCATTGTATTCTTTGTTACCAAGTATAACCCCTTCAATCAAGCATGATTCAAAATCCTTGGCCGCACGCTCTCATTCTTCATCAGACTTGACAAAACATTATCTGGAACTGAAGCTGCACTTGTTGCTTCTAGCTGTTTGTAGGAATCTTTCATTCATTAACTACCTACAGCTTCATAGGGTTACCCAACATGATTCATTTGTGCCTCTTCAAAGCGAGAATGTTGCACATATTTACACAGGTGCCACCACTGTTGTAACTGATCATTCAATTATAACAAAGAACACAAGCTAACACAGTCTTTAAATACACAGAAGGTAACGAAGTGGAGACACCTGGGGAACTACAGGCAGTTGAACTCAATCAAGGACCATGAGAGACAGGAAGAACAAAGTAGACACCAGACAGAAGAGACAGTGACTAACAAAGTAAAACAGGAAATGACTGACAATCAACTCTGAAATAGTCTTGAAAAAGTGACTGTACTTCTTTAAAGTTGGTTCACAAGAGTTTGCACCTTGGGTCCACAGTCAAGGGACACAGAGATGAGCAAATCTTATATGTATGAAGGGGAATCAAGGAAGTTAGCAGACTACAGGAACCACCTCTGCTTCAACCTGAGATGCAGACAGTCCAGACTGGTTTTCAAGAGTTTGTGCCTTAGGTCCACAGTCAAGGGACATAGTGCTGAGCAAATCTTATATAACTTTAAAGAAGTCCAGTCATTTTTTTCAAGCTCCAGAGACTACCATGACATGGATGACTGGGAACCTACACAGACAAATCTGAAATACTGCGCACAGGTGAACTTAACAATAGGAAAACCTAAGAAGAAAAAAGGAGTGAATCAGTGAATTCAATAAAAACAAAAGTAACCAACTTGCACTCTGAGAGTGTGAACCACTCTCCGGGCAGTATTTACTTTGAAGGGAATATTAATGTATTTTGGATATATTGATTTTTTTCTTTGTTCTTTTGTAAACATACTTTAAGAAGTTTGTAGTACAGCAAAAACAAGTGCAAAGTGCAGGGCTTTGATATTTGCCCTGTTGAAACCCATTTCAATTTACTTGACATAATTTTAAATATAATTATATTATATATTTTTTAATTTATGGGGATACATGTGTAGCATTCATTTCATTTAGTAAAATTCATTTAAATGTTTAGTAATAAATATATATCAAGTGAATAAGTTTTTGTTCATGAGTGCTTTAAACAGTACTGATAACATGTCTGTGCTAGCTATAGGCAGTAACTTCATACTGGCTGGCTAGCTGCCCGAGCACTTGAGTGACTAAATAGACTGATAATGTCTAATTGTGACATCAGCTAAGAAAATCAGCATGCGAGATGTTTACTATCTAAATTATAATTTGATTTTTAGAATCCCCATATACCAGCATCATTTCCTAAATGTTGCCAATACAAAAAAAAAGGCAGTAGATTTTTTTTTTTAGAATAGTTTTAAAGATAAAATACATTTTATGAAAGTTTAACCTTATTAGACCTTGGAGAAGAGGTCAGAGGTCCAAAGTATTGTGATATTTAGAATCCCCAGATATAATTCCCCATATATCTATATATTGTCAGTACAAACAATGGCAGTAAGAAACATAGTTTTAAATAGCTCTATATAGCACTATTATTACTTTGACCTCCGAGCTACTGTATTGTGTTTACAGACAGAACAACATTCACACATGCACGCAAGCATATATGCTAACACTATCAAAAACATGACCTCCTTGGCAGAGTTAATAACACCAACAACAGACAGGAACCTGCATTTTTTGGGGGTTATTCTTTAGGCTTTTATCAGCCAAAAATAAAGGCTCACTTTTTGCTAACTCAGTCGCTGCTTCATGAATCCAGCATTTGTGTCCTCTCGCTCCATTACACATGAGAGTGGCAGTGGTTATTGTCTGTGCACTGGTGTTTACTATAACTACTGTGACCTCTTTAGTCATTAGAGTAACTAACAAAATAAGTCTAATAACTTAGAAAACAAGTTTTATAAGTTGCTGAAGCTGCTCTGTACTGTAGGAAATCTGTAATTTAACAGAATTTTTCATATAAATTTTACAGAATTTTCCAGTTATTTTAAATTGTATGAAATATCAATAAAAATTACAACAATAGACTATTTTAACACATCTAATATACATAACATAAAAAAAATTTAACTGAATACATTCTTCTAGTTTTTTTTTTTTTAAAGAAAATTGATTTTTTTCACACAAAGACTGTATATTGTAAATAGCCTATCTTCCAATACCTCTACCATCTTCTTGAGACTGCAACCTGAATACACTGCAGGTACCGTCTCACGCTACTAGTTATGATAAGAAAACTAAAAACAAAACAAAACAAAAACAAAAAAACCTCAAGAAAAAAATACTCAGGAGGGATAGGGAGAGAGGAATGGTCTTTGGCTACATTTCCTTGAGGATGGGTCTCTGTTTCATTTTGTTTCACTGTAAACCTGAGCTGTAACTATGATCAGCTGTACCTGGATTAAAACAGTTTTTCTGTCTACAAGTGGCCAAACTTCTTCCGGTGTCTGCAGCACCAGGGGGCATTGCCATGTTTAGTGTTCTTCTAAGTTTAAGACACCTTGAGTTTAACTGCTAAATGTTTTTATTTTTTGTTCTGTGTCCTAATTGTTTAAGATTTGTATCTGTGACATCAAATACTGCAATTGCAATAACATTGTCTGGGTATTTTTAAAAAGGTAAATCCATAATGCCTTTAAGAACCTAAAAAAAGTACAATTGCATTCAGCTTGAGTGCTTAAGGCTACCATGACCTGGTTGACTGAGAATCCGCACAGACAGAGCAGTTTATGGCTGATTATTATTAGTTATTGGGTTGTGGGATTTTGGGCTTCCCTGGGGTATTTAAAAGGACCACTTCAAACAAATTATTACCACTATTTATGGACTTTTTCAGACAAAAATATTTGGCCATCTATGAAATAGAGCATCACACTATCATTGGCATCCCTTCAGCCACAATGCAGGCACTGCTAGAAACAAGTCTAAAAAAGCCAAAAAAAAAAAGTCAAGGCTGACTACAGGAGGAGAATAGAGTCCCACCTGTCCAGCAGTAACACTGGAGGTGTGGCAGGGCATTCAGAACATCACAAACTTCAGAGGCTGTGATGTGACAGCAGGAGATCTGAGCATGTCACTAGTAGAGGAACTTAACTGTTTCTTTGCTTTGAGAGACTGGTTCTCCAGCACATCGAGGACCCCCCACCCCCACTTTCGATACCCATCAGTTTGCATATCGTGCACACAGAGCCACAGAGGACACCATCGCTGTAGCTCTCCACTCTGTGTTGAGCCAGTTGGAACAGCAGCAGAGCTACGCTCGCATGCCCTTTGTGGATTACAGCTCAGTGTTCAACACAATCATCCCAGATATTCTTACCACCAAACTACACACCCTGGGCCCCCCCCACTCACATGTTCCTTCATAAAGGACTTCTTAACTAACTGGCCCCAGACTTGGTCCCCATCTATCCTCCACCTGCACACTGAGCACTGGCTCCCCACAGGGCTGTGTACTGAGCCTCCTCCTGTACTGCCTCTTTACCCATGACTGTAGTCTGGCCCACAAAAACAACCTCATCATCAAATTCACTGATGACACCACAGTGGTCGGACTCATCTCAAGGGGAGATGAGGCAGTCTACAGAGACGAGGTCCTGAAGTTGACAGCCTGGTGTTCAGAGAACAACCTGGCACTGAACACCATGAAAACCAAAAAGATCATCATTGACTTCAGGAAGCACAAAACTGACCCAGCGCCCCCTCTACATCAACGGCGAGTGTGTGGAGAGGGTCCACACCTTCAGGTTTCTTGGTGTCCTCATCTCTGCTGATCTTTCTTGGACAAATAACATCACAACTGTCATCAAGAAGGCTCAGCAGCGACTACACTCCTGAGGGTCCTCAGGAAGAACAACGTGGACTCAAACCTGCTGCTGACCTTCTACCGCTCATCCATTGAGAGCCTGCTGATGTACTGTATCACAGTATGATATGGCAGCTGCTCTGAGACAGACAGGGCCTCACCCTGTCTGCCTCAGAGGGTAGTCAAGACAGCACAAAGAATCGTTGGCTGCCCTCTCTCCTCCCTGATGGACATCTACACCTCCCGCTGCCTCAGCAGAGGCAACAACATCATCAAGGACAGCTCAGACCCTGGCTTTGAACTGTTTGACCTGCTGCCCTCTGGCAGGCACTACAGGTGCATCAAAGCCAGAACAAACAGACTCAAGAACAGTTTCTTCACCAAAGCAATAACCCCCCTGAATTCACACACTCACCCAGTCTAACTGTGCAATACCCACATCTCAGTGCAATATTTATATTATTCATACTGAACAATATCTATCACTCCTAAATTGTGTAATATCAATATTCATTCACTAATGCAATACTCACCATCTTCATTATAATATGTCTATACTTATTTTATTTTTTAGAGTGTATATATTTTTATACATTCTGTTTTATTTTCTGTGTATTTTTAGAAGTTCTATTTTATATTTTAGGAAGTGTGACTTTCTACTGCATGGCACTGAACAGGAGTGGCACTCCAATCTCATTGTACATTCTGTATAATGGCAAAGGCATTCTATTCTATTCTATTGTATTGTATTCTATTCTAACCTCTAAAATTGAATTCTTCCAGCTTTTTGTGTCCAAATGGGTTGTGATGAACATATATGTGATCATGTAAAATATATTCCTCCCCAACAGAAAACACACACACGCACGCACGCACGTACGCACGCACCTTTAATAACATGACTGTAATTGCTGCCTTTTCCTCAGTCTCTTTCTCATTTTATTACAACATCTATTTGAATCTTCTTTTGGATTTAACGTATGTGCCTCCTCCCCATGTCCTCCTCTCCCTCTCTCTCTCTCTCTCACTCTCTCTCTCTCTCTCCCCTCCCCCTCCCCCTGGGTGATGCCAGTGCTGTTGTCAGGCTGGAGCTAAAAGCAGCCAATCGTGTGGCTCTCTGCTGAGGAGCTCTGGGGTGATGTTAGGCAGTTTCATACGATGAGCTTTGCCAAATGTAGGTCATGCTTCTCTCTTTCTCTGTCTCTCTCTCTCTTACTTTTACACACACATAAACCTCTTCACCCCTTCACAGATGAACACATACACAGAAAATAGATAAGCAAGCGGATATTTTCATCACATAAGTACACACACAGAGCCAGTGACACATAAAGGTGTTCATACTCATACATTCATTAATGCAAACATGCAGAATTCATCCCAACAGACACGTGGTTTCACCAGAGGCAGGGTGACACTATGCTTGGTGGTAAAGCTCTTGGTTGTCTGTTAACAACTGGTGCATCTGTTCCCTATAGGATGGACACTAAATAAGATGCTGAGATCATGTAAAACTAATATTTTTCACTGATGATAACATCAAAAAGGCTGCAGATTAAAATCACAATATGAAAAAAAAGCTACACTTATGTTATCAAGAACTTTTGTTGAACTGCTTCTGTCTGTGCTGTAATATAACACAAGCAGGATTTTAAAATAAAGAGCAGCAGTAGGAGTCAGCAGATTATACCAGGCAGTAATCAGAGCCCTTAACTGAGCAATCTGAATGGATTTAGAAAATATTGCAATAGATGGACAGTAGTATATTGCCAAAAGTATTCACTCACGCATCCAAATCACTGGATTTGGGTGTTTCAATCACGTCCATGTCCATGGGTGTATAAACCAAGCACCTAGGCATGCAGACTGCTTCTACAAACATTTGTGAAAGAATGAGTCGCTCCCAGGAGCTCGGTGAATTCCAGCATGGTACCGTGATAGGATGCCACCTGTGCAACAAGTGCAGTTGTGAAATTTCCTCACTATTAAATATTCCCCAATCAACTGTTAGTGGTATTAGAACAAGGTGGATCCGATTGGGAGTGACAGCAACTCAGCCATGAGTGGTAGGCCACGTAAAATTACAGAGCAGGGTCAGTGGATGCTGAGGTGTATAGTGCACAGAGGTCTCCACCTTTCAGCAGAGTCAATACCTACAATTTGGGGTTTTCATTAGTTGTCACTTATAATCATCAAAATTAAAAGAAATAAACATTTGAAATATATCAGTCTGTGTGTAATGAATGAATATAATATGCAAGTTTCACTTTTTGAATGGAATTACTGAAATATTTACTTTTTAAATTTTCTATATACTTGTTCTTTCATTTCATTTTAACTTAGTTATTTATTTCAATTTTGTGTAAGGCAGTCGCAAGTAAGAATTTCATTGCTCAGCATTACCACTGTGTTTTGCGGTGTATATGACAATAAACTTCTTGAATAAATAAATCAAGTTTTTCATGATATTCTAATTTTATGACCAGCCCCTGTAGATGCAGTGGTGTAAAGCACGTTGCCACTGGACTCTATAGCACATGTGTCAAACTCAAGGCCCACGGATCAGATCTGGTCTGCGATATAATTATACACGGCCTGTGAGATGATTTCATATAGCTATTATTAATGGCCCGCGGGTAAATAGCGCTCCCGCCACTTATACTACAAATCCCACAACACATTGCAACAGCGGGCCAAGATCTGATCGAGTGAAGCAGTGATGGCATGAGAGCGAGACAGTCAGCTAGATTCATTCCCTCATGCCTGTACAGTTTTGGCGTGGTTACGGCCAACAGTAACCGCTGGATTATAAATGAAGTAATAAATAGAAAGAAATAAGGTGACTTTTGCTGGCAATCTCTCGCCAATCCTTTCAACGTCCTGACGGACGCTGCCGTATCAAGATTAATGTGGAAGCGCCTGAAATTAAAAACTTTTGCGAGCTCTCGTAAAAGTTTTGCGAGATATTGCAAAAGTAACCTCGCAAAACTACATCTTTTTTTTTCCTTCTCTTCCCCCCCCCTCCCATGTCCCTTGCGGGGTTCCAGAGAAAACAGCGGATTGGTGGGACAGATACGGGGGAAGATGCAGAGGGAGACCTGCACAGGTGAGCTGACAGTGCATCACTGCGTCACACACCAGGAAACGCTGTGCAGCAAAGTCCTGAAGACAGAACGCGCCATAATCACCATAGCACAGACATTGAACTCTTTAAGAGGCAAAGGTTTAAATCACTGGCAGTTTCGGTCTTTTCTGGAGGAAAAACCTTCTGAATTTGGTGACATGCCTTATTACACAGGTGCAATGAGCTGCCTGAGGAAAATCTGTCAAGTTCATGGAAGGTTAAACCTGCAGCTTCAGGGACGGGACCGCATGATTACATGTCTGATTGCCAAAAAAAACAAAAAAAAAAAACAGGTCTCCACCGCTGTGTTTCAGCTGCGCTATTTGCTGATAAACTGGACACTTGACTGACTGCACTGTGCCAAGTGTAAAATTTGGTGGAGGGAGGATAATGGTGTGGGGTTGTTTTTCAGCCAGTACTTTTGGTAATACAGTGTATGACACATCAAAGAAATCAAATTGTTTAGATACTGAAGGAGTGATGTGCATTGCTGTGGTCATGAGGTCATATTTCCCCTAGCACATGAATTTTTAAGTAATGGCCAAAAAAGAATTTTGTGAGGTAATAGTGACCTTTGAACTACATATTTGAAATTCCCTCCAGGTGTACTTGAGATGTGGCATTTAGAATCACACAGAGTGACCTTAATCACTGACCTTTGACTTCCACAATCTGATTAGTTCATCTGTAATTCCAAATGAACATTTGAGTCAAATTTAAAGGAACTTCCCTCAAACATGTAAGAGATAGGTAGATGGACATAAATATGTATGAACTTGCATGCGTACAGTTGGAGGGACAGATACGCCAAAAAGCAGATTTCTCCATGCATAAAACTAATACATCATAATGTTTGTAGCATCTGCTAATAAATCAATAATCTTACACATAAAATGTCAGATCAAGTGGTCCATGACTCTGGGATTGGATTTCTTTTGAGGTTCAGAAGATGAATCTGATGGACTAACAAAACAGGAAAGAAAAACACAAGGAAAAAAACCCAATGTTGTGCTACAAAGACCTGACATATATTTATTTTTTTCTCATATTGCACTAAATAATTTGATTTATAGGTCCTCAGTTATTCAATGAAGCAATCTGAGATGTCTAGAGGGGAAATTACTCATCTGGTATGAGACAAAGAGCCACAGCAAGACACCGCTGTTGAATAAGATGGCAAAAAGGTTGGGAGAAACTGGTGAAATTTTAACAATCAGCCTCAGCTGCTTTGTTTTTGCATAAAATTGGGAACTAAATAACGTCAGGTGGCTATAGCAATAATCTGATTGCTGACTTTACACTGCTGGTAAGTGTTCTTTTAAAAAATTACTAATAAAAAAATATTATATTAGTGCAAATTTGTGTGCACTGATGCTTCCTGAATGTTTTTTCAGACAAGATTCACATGTGAATTGACATTTAGTTTCCTTTCATGGCTCACGGGGTGAACCTTTCCTTTTAAGCTGCTTTGTTGTAGAATATGAATTAACATTACACCATGAGCTGCTGACAAATATACAGCATCTCTGACACACACACACACACACACACACACACACACACACACACACACACACACATTAAGCTCCTCCTCAGAGAACGAATCATTTCTACTTCCCTGGGTTGCCACTGCTAGGTTGACCTATTTTTGTCCAGACCTCTCTCTCTCTCTCTCTCTCTCTCTCTCTCTCTCTCTCTCTCTCTCTCTCTCTCTCGTTCACTCACTCCAGCCCCATAATTCACCCTGCTTAATAATTCACTACAGCTTCATAAGCCTCTACTCGACTAAACAACAGACTCAGGAAAAAAAAAGAAAAAAAAAAGAAACTGTTTTCACAGATGTTTCTCAAAGCCACATAAACAGAATTACGTGAATAGTATAGGAACTACTGCATTAAAGGATGTATATATGTAGTTTGGAAAGGGATTGGCAAAGGATGTAAGTAACTTGTCGTTGTGAGACGTGTTAGTTGGCAGGTAATTTGCATTCATCACTTGATGTTCATCACTTTCTACAGAGGATAACAGAACGAGGGATGAATATGAGAAGAAACAAAGATAATTGTGGTGCTTCTGGAGTGCTGTGGTAAAACTGCAGATTATTTGCAAGTCTGTGCACAGAATCGCTCCGCCTGTTGCGATTGGATGGCCGGATTGGGCAAGAACCAATAAGGGCACCGGGAGTGAAAGAGCAGGCACAGAGAGTACTCTCACTGATGCTGGGCACACCCTGTAGCCCTGTGTGTGTGTGTGTGTGTCCATCAATGTCTGTAAAATTAATGTATATACTAAGTTTGTGATTATTTATATATTTAGTTCACAAAGGAAAGATATATTCTTTTAACTAAAAAATTTTTCCCGCTGTTATTTTACATCCACCCTGCCCCCTTTTTAAATCTCCTCCCGGGAGCCGATGAAGAACAAAGACAACAACAATAATACATTCTGTACCCATATTGTCATTGCATTATAAATAACCCTTGCACCTCTGCAGCTTTTTTATAAGGCTGTGTACCTGTGTGAATCTTTCAATTTGATGCCATTATTTCTTAATTGACTTGCTCTATTTTTTTAAGCTTCAGTTTGCTAAATGATTTAGAATCATACTGTAAATGTACACTTATTTGTTACCATGATGCGAGACAGATGAGAATGTTGATACCACTACAGACAGCAGCCACATAGCTCAGCTTTGCACTATAAACAGAAACAAATAGCCTGGCTCTATGCAAAGGTAACAAAATCTACTTGTTACCAGCGCATCTCACTGGCACGCTCACTAATTAATAGGGTGTACTTTGTGTGTTCGATCTGTACAAAATGAAAATCTAATTTGTGGTTTTACTGGGGTTGTGCGGCACGATTGCTCCTCTGAGAGCAGTGACATAAGAGTAAGATCATATACACACACACATGCTGGCGAACGTGACATTAGGATGTTTTCATTTTGTCTTATTTTCTAATGTACTGGCACATATTTCTGAAAATCTTTTCATTTTTAACCATCCCCTTCGGTATCTTGCACCTGTGCCCGAGCATCACATGGCTGAGGGACAGGCAGAAAGTGTTCGGGGTAACATTGAAAGGTTTTGGTATTTTTCTCTGAGAATACTAATCATTTAGCCATAAAATGTACTTTGTCCTTTTGTCAACAGGAGCAAACTAAGCACGTCATGGAAATGCATCACTATATACAGAACAATGCTTAAAATATTAATAAATGAATCAAATATTAATATAATTTGGCATAATTAAATTAAAGTTTTATGTAACTACAGCAGCACTGTCAGGAGGCAGGCTGCACTCGTGTAGGTTTATTTCCTAGAGTAACAATTGTTATTACTGGGTGGAAACTTTCTTAGTTCATTACATCTCTGCAGCCACATGAAGCTGACTGGGCAGTTATGTTGATGGCTCTGCAGCCTTCTAACAGGAGGTTAGCGGTTTTCACTTGCTTCAGATCTTTATGCTAAGCTAAACTATCTAGCTGCAGGGATATAATTTTGATATTTAGTGACATATCTTAGTGCCAGCAGGGTGGCGGCTCCACGAGTGTGTACGATGCTGTAGTCTGATCAATATGACAGTGAGAGAGTGAGTCTCCTCGAAGAAGCCTGGCCTTATTGTTCTTCTCTTCCACGCTGCCCCTTCACGCACGACATACTCTGTCTCTCATGGTCACACACACATACACAACATTGTACAGTGACTACAGATTTCTTTCCTTCTTTTTCCATCTGTCATCTTTTTTCTCCATTATCCCGTTGCAGTTGCATCTTGGAGGCTAACTTTGGTTATCACATGCTCAAAGCTTTACAGTCTCAGGTGACTGTGTACTGGTCATTTATCACCCATTCAGCATTTAAACTGTCACAACCTTTACTACGACTTCAAACAGGAAGAAAATTCCATCTAGAATTGCAGAAGTTCTAGAGATTTTAAAAGCACAGCGGTCATCCAATAGAAGCGCTTAAATCTAGTTTTCTGGAGCTGGCAACTGTCAGGAAATGGTAATAGCTCTGATTTCATGAAGATTTAGGATCATCTAATGAGAAACATTTTTTATGGATGGAGAGAGTGATACTTCCGTGTCTGCTCTTGCTTCACTAAGCAAGTTCCATCTGAAGAAGGCTGAAAAACAAAAGACCCCACCCCCCATACCCTCAAAAAGACAAGACAAAACCCCACAACAAATTAACAGTTTTCCACAGAGCTTTCTTAAATGTTGATGCTGCTGTAACTAATTTTTGTGCACCTTAGGGCAGCGATCCAGCAGTTACAGAGAACCATTAGCATTCATATTAAACATGCAATGACCTCATGATCACTGATTAAATCTTTGATTACATGATTATTTGCATCGTGAGGATGTATTTTATGAATGAGCACACATATGGAATTTGAGATTGTTCACCTGATGAATGTAAATCAAATTTTCTTCAGTCTTACAGTTCTGCTTTTTTCTTTATCAACAGCTGAGTGAATTATCAGCCCCTTTATTTGTGGAATGCTCGACTCAGCTGTGCACATTAGTCAAAAACTGTGTGTCTGATGTTTGCTGCTGTGCAGGTAGTGTCTTTTGGGGATTTTTTCCTCTGAAAACAGCTGCTTGTAGCAGGCAAACTGACACTGATCAGCTAAACAGTGAGGTTAAACTCACAGCTGTAAAAGCCATGAGAAGCTGAAGATGAAGGTGGCAATGATGTTGCTATTTGATTCATAATTATTATGGAAAACATATTGATTGCAGCTGCATTAAAATGTCTGAAACAAACTTAGTCATGCATGAGTAAACTGCAGGGCAGCACCAAAAAAAAAACGTTAGCTTCTGTCTGACTTTCCCTTCAGTCTTTAGTAGCTTTTTATCTCCCCCGCTTTTCCAGCTGATTTCTTGTGAGAGAGGTGTCTTTAAGATTTACTCTTTTATCCAAAAGGTGAAATGCGTTTGGTGATCTCACAGGATTGTAGAATGGTATGAAAACAATTCAATATTAAAATCTCATTCCAGAAAAAGAATGTCTTTGTTACTGCAGTGACCCACAGAATATTCTCTGACCACTGACTACAGTGACTTGATTTTCCAGAGAAAGCGTCTCTGGAAGAACCAGAGAAAAACCTCCATGACTACAAAACAAAAGGCAAGTTATGCAAACACTACAGTCTTGTGAAAAAGAAAGTTTTCACTGGACTCTGCACAAGTTGTGTGAAAACTAAGTACTCTAAATACAGTAGGAATTAAGAGGTGAAGTAGCAGGCGATGCTGCTAAATAAATGCACCTGATTAATTAATCATCAGAAAGTGTGGCCATCTCTTTAAAAGTTTTTGGTAGCTTGCTGTTAAGGTGTTTGTTGACACAATCCCAAAATCATCCCAGGGGTGGACATTCCAGCAAATTCACCCAAAGGTCACACCAAGCAATGCTCAGAGAAACTGCAAAAAACCCAAGAGCTACATCACAGACATGTATGGCATGTTTGGAAGAGTTGCAGGAGAAAACCTCTCAAAAGATAAAATTCTATTCTGCTTGGCATTCAGCCCAGTTTGATTTTTTTATATTATTATTTTACTCATGTTTAATTTTGTCTTTTATTTTTATTGATGCTTTTATTTTGTGTTGTAATTTTGATTCTATTTATTGTATAGTCTTTTATTCTGGTATGTTTTTGTTTCCATGTTCAGCACTTTGGACAGTGGTTGCTGTTTTTAAAGCGCCTTAGAAATAAAGTTGGCTTGGATAAAAGAACAAAGCAACACGGCTTAGGTTTGCAAATTTGTATCTGAACAAACCACAAGACTCCTGGAGCTTCTGGTCCTTTGGACAGATGAGACCAAAGTGGAGATGGTTGGCCATAATGCAAAGCGCCACATTTGGTGAAAACCAAATACAGCATATCAACACAAACACCACATACCAACTGTCAAGCAAAGTGGCGGAGGTGTGATGATTTTGCAGCCACTGGACCTTGGAACCTTGCAGTCACTTAGTCGGCCATAAACTCCTCTGTATACCAAAGTATTCTAGAAACAAATTTGAGGCCATCTGCTAATATATGACAAAAATGGCAGAAAAACAAAAAATCAAAGTGTTGGAACAGCCCGGGCAAAATCCAAACCTCATCCTGATTGAAATGCTGTGGACCTTAAGAGAGCTGTGCAAAGAAAGAAAGAAAGAAAGAAAGAAAGAAAGAAAGAAAGAACCTCAATAAACAGAAGCAATGTTGCAAAGAACAGTGGCGCACAATGATGTGAGAAACTGGCAGTCATACAGAAAGTTAGTTCACATTATTGGTGTTAAAGGCGGTATTAAATCATAGCATGTGCTTACTTTTTTACAAGCAATCATGTTTTCCCACATAATTGAGATACTGTAACACTACAGTGAAGTCTCTGTAATTACATTTGAGGTTTCTTTCACCACTTGTACCAGAAAATCCTTGTTTGCAGTGATAGCCTGGTTAGATGTGTTACTAATGCAAACAACAATGAATGCCTTGTGCTGTCCATGTAGTATCTCTGTAGTTGCTGTAGACCTGATGCAAAGTTCTAGTTTTAAGGAGGCGTGTGTCAAGTCGGAATACACATGACAACTGATGCGATGATTACTTACATAGTGATGTGTGTTTGTTAATTAAAGGTTAAGGTGCACAGCAAGTTCTTAGAAGCATAAGATTAACACGTCTTTAGCAAGTTACTGGGCTAACAGGCTATTTAGGAAATGTACCTGTCTGCATATTAAACTGTCAGAAATCTAGTGAAGCAGAAAAAAAGAGGAAGCATGAAACAATGATGCATAATCTCTAAATGCCATCTTTGGACAGTATTAAACATACCAACAATACCTCATGCATGTCAGATCTTAATTGGCAACGTTTTGGAAGGTGTTGCTATTTTTTGTGAGCTAAAAAGAAAACAAAGCGATTCGAGCCTAAGAAGAGATAGTCGAGGACTGAGGAGATACACACAGATTTGAACCCCCCCACTGGGGGATTTTGCTTGCATTTAATCCGCTCAGAGTTTAAGTAGACTGTGGTGAAGAAAAATATGTTCCATATATACATGGGTATATGTGTAAATGTGAAAGTATCCATAATGCTGACAAATGAAAACACTGTGGAAAAGGACTTTAATGTAGCTGTAAAATTTTTCAAATGTTTGAAGAAAAAAAAAACCACCTTCATGTTGAGAGCCACTTAATTGCTATTCTGGAAAGGGAAAAATGTTACAAAATTTAAGATTTAGATTTTATGATTTCTTGTTCATGTTGGCTTTAAAGGAGAATTCTGACCATTTTACGTTGTTTGCACATTCCAACATCAAAAGTAAATTCAACTTTGTCTGCTCTTTGCAGAATACTTCAGCTGTTCATATTTAAAACAGGCAAGACTCACCAAAGCTCCTCACAGGATTCTAAAACTGTCAGGGTGTTTGAATGAGGAAAAAGCCGCACATACTTGACTGTGACATAGAGCACATAGCCAAGTTCACAAAAACAAAGCAGTTACTGTTTGCTTTGGAATGGTTCAGAATATCACCCAACTTTTAGCCTTATGTTTTTTAACTTAGACATCCTTAAAATTGTTGGGAAAAAATGGCCACCTAAGAAAAATCCATCTGCCGAGGAACATACAACTGAAAGAAAAGCTAAATAGACCCTGTGGTGAAAGTGCTTAATAACTAAGTATGTCAATATCCACAGTGATTCATATAAATAGAAAAGAAGGAACATGGGCATCACAGGGCAGCTTAGCATTCCATGATTCAGACGTTAGAGTAAACAACTGGAGACTGTATAAGCTCTTACAGTATTTACAGTATGTCTTCATTTCATCAATGTGTTCATGCTGCGTATTTATAGTGGAATACAGTACTACTTTTTAACCCTCTATCTATTTCAAGACAAACATGGCACAATATTGAACATTTGCAAACAGTGTTTGTATTGTTCTCACCAGCAGTACATGTCATAATTTAACATGTATATAAAATTTCAAGGACAGGGAGCTAATTTTTTTTATCTGTCAACAGATTTACAGTCTGAGATGTACCTTGCTTAAACATTGGTCTGACTCTGAGTAAGGCTTTTATTTTGCTTAAATTTTGATTAGTGGCAGGTTAGGCCCCAATCACACAGGCCTAGAGACTGGTCAGCATTCATCAAGTAGCCACTGGTTGCTAGGGAAATTTGTGTATTCTGCAATCAGTTGGTGAGTGGTTGCTAGAGGTTGCTGGCAGTCCTTATCTTGAAATTGGTTGCAAGAAGGTATACGTTGCAGTACTGAAAACCTCCTTGCGATTGCCTCTGTAAATAGCTGGTTGCCACAATGACCAGCAGTCTGCATAGAAGACACTGACTTGTCAACAAATGCTTCCACACTACTCACCAAGCAGCAGTGTAACTGTGAAAAGTGCTATTCAAATAAGAAATGGAGATGTTCACCTTAAAGTAAAAGCTGTAAAGCTGAAGCATCCTCTTTGTGACCGATCTCACCTGGTGACAGCCAGCAAGCTCCAGCAAAAGTGAGAGCCTGTGTTAATGTTGGACTCACAGTGTGAGAATATGGCTACATAAGCACAAGAATTGCTTGTTAGCTTTCTTTCAACAGTCTGATGAAAAAGAATACATATATCAGCCCCATAAGATGGTGGAAATTTCATCACTTGCTGGAACATATAACACAAATTACATCATTAAAATCATTACAAAATGTTAGATTTGCATGTTTTAAAATAAGTATCATTTGCTGCACAGGAAGTAAACACAGTGCTTACTTTGCTGACGTGTATAAATTGGAAATCAGCTTCATTTGTTGTCAGAGTTCAAATAAGGAAGTTTATGGAAAAATAACTGTTTAACAGGAAAAGAGGAACGTGTAGTCCAGTAAAAATGTTGACTTCCCACAATAGACTTTCATGGAGCTATATTAAGCTCTAAACTCGTGTTGCTTCTCCTACCACAGGACACAAGATAACAAGATCAGTTTTAGTCGTATCCGATCTATCTCTTTATCATGGGGTTAAGAAAGGTATTTAGTGTCTAAATCTGTTTAAAGGCTTTGAATCTATATCCGTGTCATGTATTACTGTGGCTTTGAGAACCAGTACTTCATCCTGTCTTCCTTATGCTTATTTTACAGTTTTTCAAGTTGACAGGTAACTTTAGAGGGTAATTGATGGTATTTACCTTTTGCATATAGAGGCAACTTTCTGAATGAATGAATGAATAAACAGCCACAGAGCAGGTGGTTGGGATAGATAGGAGGTATACAAAGGGCAGGCAGGTTCACCTATAGAGTCCCATCAGCAGTTATTTTTAAACAACAGAAGCACCTTGGTCAACAGGAAAACTTCATGATGCATTTGTTTGCATTTAATCAAAACCCTGATCTCTTACCAACCTTAACCAAGAACTGTGAGTGCCAAAACGTAACTATAAAAAAGTCTGAAAATGGTATTGTAACTACATGTAGATATTGTTGTACAAAACTGGATATTCTGGCAGAATTTAATAATTATACAGGGTGTCCCTAATAATTGACATAATTTTGTAGTCAAATAACAGCAAATTCTCGCTCAAATGATCTCAAATTTTAACAAAATGTGTAAAAACTAATCAAGTTTAATCCTTAATGGGTTTTTTTCAGGCTGTAGAGACGCATTCACTAGAAATGAAAAGGCATTTTGTGAGTTAGAATATGCTTGAACACAGTCAAACAAGAATCTGCAAAGTACATTCTCGACAAAATTCAATAAAAATGCACCAACTGGAAAACAGATTTGGACATGACACAAAAAAGACTTATGTAAAACATGCTACAGCGTGTTTGGCATTAGCTGGACTCAGGGGTGAAAGTGGTTTTAAATTCTTGCCGGTACTATGACAAAAACATATATATATAAATATTGCCTGCCTGGAAAAAGCAGAAATTAGAATCACTTGACAATGTAGAATATATTTTTGTTGTTAAGGAACCGAGATGTTTGCACACACTGTACACTAACACAACCGATGACCACCTCCATGCATTCTGCCTCTGTCCACCAATACAAAACTTCTGGAAAGAAATAACCACCAGACATTCTCAAACCTCAACCCCTTGACAACCACTGTGTTTTGGAGGTGTAGCGTAAATGGAGTCTCTGTTCATAAGCAGTGTTTTCAAGCTGTGCTGTGTTGTTGAAATTGAGCAGAATAACATGAAACACAATTAGTTAATCTCTCTTTGCTTTTAATAGAGATATTTTGTTACAAGCAGACCGACATTAAACGTAGCGGTGAACATTTTTACCATTTTTTTACATTTTAACCTGTTAACTGGCCGAACCAAAATCACCTGAAAAAAACTACGCCCTCTGGTTATTATTGGCTTTGGAAAACCCATGTTGTTGCCTGTTAATTGGCCACATCCTGTCCAGAATGTAGTGCATTTTATATGGAAGGCTAGACACTCCCATTTTGATTGACACCTCATTCATCCAATCATATTAAGAAAAGGGTTTTCCAGAGCCAACAATAACCAGGGGGCGTCACATAGCTTTTCAATTAATTTTTTGTGCAGCCAGTTACATGATTGGCCAAATGAGGTGTCAATCAAAATAGTAGGGTCTGGCCTGCCATATACAATGCACTACATCCGTCCTGCTTACGGCATGTGGTTGCCCGTTGACGAAAGTCGTGCGATCTCTGAGGGGAGACAAGCTACAGAATTGAGGCTCCAGCATAGCACGAACAGTTCAGAAACAATTTGAAATGAGAAAAAAACTATGTGTTAACTGATTGTCGTGTTTTAGACTGCTTAGTGCTAGCAGATCTATTCTGACCCAAAGTGCAGCCGTGACCGGTTCTGAATGACGGCTTTACAGCAGACAGCCGCTCCATCTCTTGCCGGTACTGCGTACCGGCGCAGAATCTTTTAGTGGTATGCAGTACCGGACCGTACTGGCTTACTTTCACCCCTGGCTGGACTACCGACTTGATGTGTGTTGTGTCAGCTTTGTGTAGCTTTGTGAAATTGGTTCTAATTTTTAGGCAGCAGTTGACAATACAGTGTGTTTAACTGTAGATGTGACAATCGTGGTGACAATGTAGGATCAAGTAAATTAGGTCCCGACCACACAGGCCTAGATACTGGTCCACAACCTTCTAGTAACCACCAGAAAAAAAATGTAAACAGCACAAAAAGTAAGGAAATTTGTGTTTGGTCAATTATTTCTTTGTTTATTTCCTTGGTGATCTTATACAGTTGGAAAGCCTGTTTATTTCCATTTATATGCCCTTAAATTAGTGCCACATTTGTAAGGAAATATATGGGTTAAGCAGCAAATTGAGTATGTGGGTTGCACCCATAAAACACCCCAAATAACTTGCCAAATCTTCTCTGTCAGTGTCAAACAGCTTATTCTGCTGTTGACTTTTTTTCTGAGCTCCTGGTACCCCAGGTGCTGACAATCAGGTTTGTCATCATTAGAGGCAATCTCAATGCAGAGAGCTATTGAGATGAGATTCTGCAACCAGTGACAATCCCATATCTCCACAGTCTGGGTCCAAACTCTGTCCTCCAAGATGGCAACGTTTGCCCCCACAGAGCAGGTTAATCAGAGACTACCGCCAGAATTTGAGAATTGAACGACCTGCCTACAGTTCTGACCTCAACCCCATTCAACACTTGTGGGATTAGCTTGGTCGTGCTGCTTGTGCCAGATTGACCAACGCAACCACAGTGGCTAACTTGTGACATTGAAGAATGGGATGCCATCCCTCAGCAGTGTATAACCAAGCTGGTGACCAGCTTGAGGAGGAGGTGCCAGTCTGCTGTGGCTGTGTATGGTTCTTCCACATGCTACTGAGGCCCCTGTTTGTTAAATAAATGATCTGTTAAATTGCCGAGATGTCTTGTTTCTTCAGACTTCAATCATTCAATCTAACAAACAACACCAAACAAGAGTCAATAACAGAATAAGCTGTTTGGCATTGCAGAGAAGATTTGGCAAAATTTGAGCATGTGGCAACCCACATGCTCAACTCTGCTGCTCTGTCCACAAATGCATTTTCCTTACAAATGTGGCACCATTTCAGGAGAAATACACAGGCTTTCCAACTGTAAGATTTTTTTTTCCAAGAAGCACTGTTACAACAAAGAAATAATCAACCAAGCACAAATTTCCTTACTTTTCGTGTTAAGTTTATATTCCCCAACTGGTTGGCGAACCTCCTTGTGATTTTTTGGTTGCTAGCATATTGTTGCAATTGTAGTTTGAATGAAAGTGACGGACTACAAACACTGGCCAGCTACTTCCAAGCTGCTGTTAAACTGTGAAAAGTGCAGTGTAAACCATAACTGGATATCATTTGTATAATGTTTATATAATATTTATATAATATTATACTGCATTATGTTTCTAACTAACTAGGCGGCTCATTCTCTTTCTCTTGATTATACTTTCTTTAAAGTTTTGGGGTCAGCTCAAAAGAAAGACAGATGTGAAATGTAAAAGTGAGGTCAGAGGTCAAATGTGACATATTTAGATGCAAACTATAGTATTATACTTAGAATCCCCGATGTCAACAGAATTTCAAACATATTTTATCGATAAAATAAATTTTATGAAAGTTTGAACCTATTTGACCTTGAAGAAGAGGTCAGAGGTCCAAAGTAACATGGTATTTAGAATCCCCATATATCATTCCCTATATGCCAATATGTTATCAGTACAAATAAATGACAGTAAGAAACAATTTTAAATAGCTCTATATAGCATTATATAACATATTATCTTCAGATCTATTGACTCTGAAGGAGAGGTCAGGAGTCAAATGTAACATGATATTTTAAATCAGTACTATCTGTATGTTGACACTACATACCACACTTTAAGGTGACCTTGAAGACCTTGGTGGATGTAAGCCAAATTTTACTACACTTCGACAAAGTTTTATCAGAATTCATTCAAAACTTTTGGAGCTATCATGTTTACAAACAGAATGACAGGCACGCATGCAAATGCCAAAATCATAAGAATGTGGAACAGAGTATCCGCGAATGTGATCTTTGTTCGCAGTCCTTCAATGAATCCTACTTGTTCTGCATGCTAACCTTATGGCTGCATTAGTTAACCTAACGCTAAGAGACATTTTTTTTGGTTGTTTTTCCCAGAAACAGAATTCACAGGTCATTGTTTTTTGTGGCTGTTTCTTGCTTATATTTAGATCACAAATTAATTTCAGGCTGTAGTGTTGATGGCCAGCAATATGGCTAATGCTAACAGCATTGCTATTGTACAAAGCAATGAAAGAAAGATTTACAGACAACCACTTTTAATGTTGATGGTGCCATTTTTATCTATAAATGTATCTATACAATTATTGTTTTATACACACAGGTTTGATATTAGCTAGATTTAAAGATTATACAAACAACTTTGGGAATTTGGACCATACTGCAGTTCTCATAGAAGAGCATAAAGTGTTTATAAAACATAAAACTCTAAAATACAAGATAGTTACCAAAAAAAACCCCATAAATAATTTATTCATGATACTGAGCAGCTCTGCTTTTGCATAAAAACCTATCCCTCATCCACTGACTCCACTTTATCTGCACAATGGCTGTGGATTTACTGAGAGTTATTAGCTTTCACCTAGATTCACCTCATCAGTGCATTTCAAGGAACAAGAAGGAAGTCCTAACAGTCTATAGACTGAGCTGTAATGTGTTAAAATAATAATGAGCACACAGTGGTTAAAAATGTGAAAATGAAATTACAGAAATGCCCTAAAAAAACAAAACAATAATCATTGCAACTGAACAGTAATTTGGAGACAGGACAAGCACTACACTTGAATGAAAATGATGTGTTTAAGTAGCAAACTTTGTCTCATTAGCAACGACCTGTTTTTAGGCAAAGGCTCTGAATGAGTACTTTAATGAGCTGTTTAAAAGAGGAGAAAATGTATTATGCATTATCTCCCTTTTTTATCCTGAGGATCAGAGGAGTGCTAGTTTCTGTGGGACATCCAAGTGTTGGTCAAGGATTTGTGCATGTGTGTTTGTCTAGCATTATGCATTTCTCCATATGTGGCTGCATTAGTTTAAAGTGTATTTGTGTTTAATCTTTTATATACATGTTTGTGACTGTGAAGAAATCATCTGGTCTCTTTTCAAAGAGGAGACTCTAAGCAGCAGAAAGAAAAAGACTAACTTGTGAAACTGGTAAATAAGAACACATTACATGCCTAGACTAGTTCTTGCTGGTTAACTCTCTGACAGTTCTTCAGCTGCATGCATGACACGTTTCCTGCATGTGATAACAAGCAGTCTGATTGTGTGACATCAGGACTGCTCATCAGGTCTGTGACCATGTGGCAATGATAAACATTGATTGTGTAAATGCACAAAGGTTCAGCTGGGGCAGTATCATCCTCAGGATCACTGATTCTGATCCACTGCAAACCATATGGCTCCACTTCACTTTAACACACATGGATTAAACGTGAGGTTTGCTTGGCCATGAGCACTTTATGTGCATCTCTAATTTTTTCAGACATATAATAATGGAGGCAAATTTAATTAGCACCAAATAACTCAAAGGAACTCAGTTTTTTTGCTTCTTTGCTTTTTAAGTTGCGTAGGATAATAGTTTCTATAATAATGAAGGAATAAACACACACACTGCTCTGCCACTATTATGGCTGCATCTAGACAGCACACCTTTTTTAGTGTATGCTGTGTGAAGCTGGGAAAGAATTCCTCCTCACAGCATCAGATTCACATCTTTTGTGTGCTCATTAAACCATTTAGTAGCCTCTTGTGCCCTATGGATGGGTCCTTGCTCTCTTGGAAGAGTCCACTCTCAGTAGGATAGAAATCATCATGGGATAAAGGTGATCACTCAGAACAGCTTTGTATTGGCTTGCAGTGACTTGCCCCACTTAGTTCATTCAAACCATGCTAGTAAAATACTGTTAGCAAAACCAGCCACCAGATTACCTCACTGTAGGGGTCAAGTATTCAAATTTCTCCTTCAATTTTTAAACTGTCTTTCCCCATTTTGTTTTTTGTTTTCCTGCTGTCACCTTTGAAATATCAAAACAATAATGTATTAGATGGTGTAGGATATTTTTTACCCTCATAAACAAAAAAGTTAGCAGAACAAGAAGATAATAAGAAGATGACTGAAAAATGGAGGGGGGTTCTAATGTTGTGAAAAGAAACCTAAACAGTCCCCATACAACCATTGCAAGAGCTTGGTTTGCATGACCGGCAACAAGTCAGACTTGTTTCTGGTGGGTGTTTTACTCCACCAGGGCTGCCCTTTGTCACCAGTTCTGTTCATAATTTTCATGGACAGGATTTCTAGGCACAGCCAAGGGATGGAAGGCTTCCACCTTGGTGGCCTCAGAATCTCATCTCTGCTTTTTTGCCGATGATATGGTCATGTTGGCTTCATCAAGTGGCACTTCCAAGTCTGAGGCCATGGTCCTCAGCCGGAAAATGGTGGAGTGCACCCTCCGGGTCAGGGACGAGTGACCGAAAGAACGAGATCATGGATACAAGTAGCTGGTCTCTCCCTAAGAGACAGGGCGAAGAGCACAGTCATTTGAGAGGGCTCGGCGTAGAGCTGCTATGCCTCCACAAGGAGCCAGCTGAAATGGTTCGGGCATCAGATGCCTCCTGGACACCTCCTGGGTGACATGTCCTACTGGGACACGCTGGAGAGATTATATCTCTCGACTAGCCTAGGAATGCCTTTGTGTTTTCCCAGGATAAGCTGGAGGAGGTGTCTGGGGAGACGGAGGTCTGGGCTTTTCTGCTTAAGCTGCTGATTCCACGACCCGGCCCCAGATAGGTGGAAGAAAATGGATAGATAGCTTCATAATATAGTCACACTTCACTCCAGATTTACAACAGTCACAATAAAAATATTTTTACTTATCTATCCTATACTGTAAAATAATTATTTATAAATATCTCTATGATATTGTGTTGATGATGTTTGCTTGCATGTAAATTTATTGTGTTTGTAATAATGCTGTCTTAATGCTAGAGGCTTCTTCAAACGTCACAGAAAGGTGATCTGAAACAATATTTCCTTCACACAGGAAGATATACCATATATTTAAAAATTGCAAGTATCATTCATTAGTTATGGTTTCTTTTCAAGTGGTAATCACATTTTACTGGTTGCAAGTGGTTCTGATTATATTCCCGTATAAAAGCAAGGTTGCATAATCATTTTGCAGTTAAATCACCATCCTATTTGTAGACAACTTCCTGTTTCTGATCTATGAGGTTCTGGCTGGACTCTAAATGGAAGTAGTTAATGCCAATTTCTGTTTAATGTGAATTTCTGTGCAAAAAGAAAGCAACAGATTTATCACAGTTAATCACTGTATTATCACAAACAGATTGCATGTAATTGCAAACTCAACCCCATTCAATTACAAACTGATAGCAGACTGATTCTGTCTTATTGCCATCTTGACTCACCAAATTTGCTTTGAAGACAGCATCTGACTGTGAGGGGCCACAGGCCTGGTCCCTCTCTCGAAGCAATATTTTAAAGGCAACAAGATCACAAGTTCATTGGGCTATGGTCACAGTAATTGTATTCATCTGTGCTCTCCAACCTCGGTTTTCCTGGGTGTGACTGTAGCATATGTAACTGATTAGGTGCAGATACAAAGGAAAATAATAGGAAATGTGACTTTAACATGTTAACAGGCTATTAATCTGCTATCACATTTCATCTGTAGGGACTTGGCCTCACTGGAGTAATCTGTTGGGTAAGGCTCAATCACTCTCTCTCTCTCTCTCTCCACACACACACACACACACACACACACACACACACACACACTAGTGCTGAGGAATCCCCTGTAAGTCAAACAACTGGTTAATTGTAATTTCTTGCCACTGTAATTATTCAACTGTGTGGTGATAATTATTAGATCATACAAAGGGAGCAGAATCTGTCAGCATACTGTAATTATTTTTCACACGTATCTGGAGCATTATTACTGCAAAAAAAAAAAAAAGAAAAAAAGAAAAAGAAAAAAGATAAACAACTTGGTTTCCCATCGTATTGTATATTTCTCCCTGCCACAGCACTTCTGTCTGATAGGCAGTCCAACACTTTGGCCCAGACTGAAATATCTCAGCAACTACTGGATCGATCACTGTGAAATTTAGTACGAGCATTCATGATTCCCTAAAGATAAATCACATTGGGTTTGGTGCTCCCTCCAGACTATTACCAGATGGACGACTGGGTGAAAACTTTTAAGATACAATGTCATACCAGTTACTTCAAACATTAATGTTACAATTGTAACAATTAAGTGTAACGATTTTGGTCAATTTTCAAATTTTAGGCAACAAAAAAATAACTTGATTTGAAAACTTTCCTTTAGCTATACTTTTTGTTAAGTATAATCCAAAAGATGATTAAAAAAATAGAAAAGACCTCACAGAGCAGTTATCGTGTGCAGGCTCTTTATGTTCTTAGTGGTCAGCAGGAGTCCATCATTTCTCTCCTCTCCTCTCCTCTCCTCTCCTCTCCTCTCCTCTCCTCTCCTCTCCTCTCCCTCCCCCTTATAACAGATGTGCTTGCCTGCAGCGTTGAGCTAACACATCTCTGGCCTCTCATCCAAAAGTACATTAGCACACTCATCAAGCAAACCACAGAACACACAACACACATGCAAAGGCTACACAAACTTGCAAACTCACAATGCTATGCTTATATGGTTACTTTTTCCTCTACTCTGTTACTAAAAAGGGTTTAATGATGTCAGAGATTCTTAAAAAAAAGCCTATCTGTGAAGGAAAATAGACTGCAGTTGTAAGGGAGTGCCCATTTTTGCCTACAGATATGCATGTCTTTGCGTATAATACAGAAGACAAAATGGTAGGCTTTGGTATGCTCCGATACAATTGATAGTGAGAAATATACGGCTAATTAGTGCA
The DNA here is from genome assembly GCA_024447675.2 of Pterophyllum scalare. NCBI lineage: Eukaryota > Metazoa > Chordata > Actinopteri > Cichliformes > Cichlidae > Pterophyllum > Pterophyllum scalare. The sequence continues at coordinate 44,471 of JAMQGT020002900.1, read as the reverse complement.
GCTATGGCTCAGCTGTCCTCACCTCTCAGCAGCCCACTGTGAAATTGGATTAATTTACTTCACCCTTTTGCACCGTATTGGCCGTGGAATTTGACCAGTAACAAGTTTCTTTCAGGAGCACAAATTTTTTGCTAGTTTGGAAAGAAGCTTTTAAAAATTTTGTCTGCAATACACACTTAAATATTTCAGTGTTGTTACCTGCCTTGCAGAATGCTTGCTCTGCATCACACACACACACACACACACGCCTGCACAGGAGGCTGAGCATGTCGACTTCTTCAAGGCAGGGGTTGCTTATAGTCCAATTAGGTTGGTTCATCTTTACGGCATGCTAAGGTTCTTACAAAGCCAATCTGTTTCTAGGGAACTCCTTAAGAGCAGCTCAGTTCTTAAAACAAGCGCCAGACAACCTCTCCTAAGCTTTTTCTGACTCCATCTGTTTCTATTTTATGCAGATATTCAACTCTGTCCTTCATTTGAAAATCATCTCCTATGCTTTGCCCTTAAATCCCCAATTGATACTCATAATCTCTGTTGTCCATATTCTGAACACGACTAAAGTACATGGTCACAACATTATCGATATAATTGGCTTCCCCATCCCATCCTTGTCATCTGATAATACCAGGCTGCAACAACTGCCAGCACTGGTCATCGCAGCTATAAGGTAGCAGCTCTGCTGAGCCAAGGGAGGAATAACTAACTCCAAACCTGTAGGTGCAAGTAGCTGTATACATGAAAAGATCTCAGTTTAACAATTAGATAGATAGATAGATAGATAGATAGATAGATAGATAGATAGATAGATAGATAGATAGATAGATAGATAGATAGATAGATAGATAGATAGATAGCACCATGCAGTGTGTATTAAAACAAAATTATGTTACTTACTATACACCCACATGCATACACCCACATACAACACACATGTAAATATACATAAATCCATATATATGCATTATATATATATACTGCATATATTTGCAGTATATGGCACAAAGGAATATACTGCACTGGAGCCCCAAGGTATGGAGCAATCAGGTGGGATGGAGCAGGTATTTTAATTAGAGTTCAATTCTCATCATAAGAGTATTCTGTATAAATGAACAACATGCTCATTTGTTATTAACAATTTTTTTCCACATATTCTTATATTCCCTGATCTCTTCAGCATCTATCTTTTTGCTTCTGTGTGTTCTAACATGGCAACTCCTCCAACAGCACCCTTACCAAATACAACACCTGTCTGTAAGAGTGTCGGCATGGGATTTTTTTTTGAGATGCTAAGAGGAAATTACATTGCAGACAATGAAAGAGTTTTTAAAGCTCTGCAGTAACTGACTGTACAGTACATCTAAAACACTGCAAATATATCCAAATTGAAGCACATTTATTGAAGTAAAATTAACTGCAACAGTGTGTAGAGAAAGTTGTGTCTTTGATGCTACAGTGAAACTAGAGAAAACAGTGGTTGGAGAAGGTACAACCAAAATTATTGTGACCATATGCAATGAACTTATGATCTGATTGCTTTTGAAATGGTTGCAAGATTTTTGCCATTTTTTGCAAATATTTTGCATACACAGTAATTCACATTAACTACTTACATTTAGAGTCCAGCCAGAACCTCATAGCTTTTAAATAGAAATTCCTCCACTAATAGTGATGATGCTGCTGCACGACGGTGATTTAACCGGAAAATGACACAAGTACTCCAGCAACCTTGCTTTTAGATGGGAATAAAACCAGAATACAACCAGTTGGCAACTAGTTAAGTCCCCTGTTGCAAAGAAACACATTGCAGAGGAGTTGCGCAGAATGACTCAGATTGATTGCGAATGACTGCAGTCACTCTGAGTCAAACCGCAACAGTTTGGAGCCAGGTTGCCTCCCACCAGGCAATCTGTGCTGTCGCCTTGTGATTGAAAATGTTGCCCAGAGGTTGAGGCTATTGGATGCTTAACTTCTGGGTGATCAGCTGGTTGCCAAAATTTGCAGTAGTTGCAAAAAAATTCAATACCATCACTAGGCAACCTCAGAGTTTCCCTAGTCGCAGAGAGGTTGCCATTCTGTGTTTCCTCTAGTGTGACTGAGCCATACCAACCAAGAGATCACTATTATTTCATTTTCAAAGCAGCTAAAATATTGCACACTATATTGCAGATGTTGCATCTGTTGAGGTATTTTTCTCTTCCCAATGAAAACTAATAAAGCCAAAAACCAAGTGAGTTTATTTTTCTTGGGTGTAAAACAGAAGAAAAGAGATCAAATGTGATGAGTTTTAAACAGACTACTGTATTTGCCTTTTCACACTGATTAATTCTGCCGTATTGATTTTCTAGCAAAGTACTTCAATATTATTCTACAGATTACAGTTTGATTGAATTTATTTGTTGGTTGGTGAGATGTCAATAAACGGCTACTGAAATTTGCCAGAGGCCATTTTAAGATGTGTTGTTTTGTTAGGAAAGGTCAGATCCCAAACATAATCTGTTTGCAGTGATACAAGAGCAAGGACACCAGAAAATATTCAAATTTAGAAAAATCACTGATTATCAAAATAACTGTTGATTCCTTTTCTGTTTGCAGCCAGATGAGGTCTATTCACAGTGTTTATATGCAAGATGAATTACTTTTCCTTTAAATTCCTCCTGCCTCCTTTAGCAAACAATCTGTGAATCTATTAATGCAGCATTTCCTAAATCTGTATCTTTCTAAAATATTCTCTGCTTTGAATGTGGCGACTTCAACACCTATAATTTAGTTTTATTGTCTATATTACACAAGAATAAAGGTTTATCATCAGTAGATGTGGAATTAGTGTACTGGACACTAGGGATAAACCAACATATTAAATGAATATATCAGTGTCTGTCTGCATTTTTCGTCTTTGTTGACCAATACCTGCCTACCATTACCTGTTTATCTATTGTGGTTCATCTTTTTTTTTTTTTTTTTTTTTACTTAATAAATGAGAAATGAAGTTATTTTTTTAATATGAAGATTTTTCTGGGTTTCCCTCCTTACCACATTAGAGACAAAAACAAACACAAAAAACCAAAACAAAACAACTAAAACAAGGAAAAAAGTGTTTGTGATGTTTTGATGCTAGTTATCAGCCTGAAACACTAGATTACAGAGATATCCACTTAGTGTGCTCACACACACACACACACACACACACACACACACACACACACACACACACACACAGCCGAGAATGATTGCTGACTATGTTGGTCTTTTTTTTGTTTTGTTTTGTTTCTTTGGTCCCTAGCGATCTGTCAAAGATTTTGGGTGAATTGTGATGATGATGGGGTCTCCAGACAGAGATGACAGCAGTTCAGGACAGTTCAGTTTAGCATGTCACAGGAGGCTGGCATACATTCACACAACAGGGAGACATTTATGCATGGACAGAGATTCTGGATTCACACAGGCACATTCACATAGTATCGAGTTTTACTCAACAACTGAGATGCAACGAGACAAGACTGTCATGTTTGCTGTGTGTTAATTAGAGGTGCCATCACTGTACTTGATGGCAAAACAATCATGCAATGAAGCTCAGTTTACCAAAACTCCTTGTAAGATACATGAAGTGTTCTTAGATTTGCAACATGCTTCCATGACACCAAAGGAAAGGCTAAAGCAATAATTTGACAATGTGGAAATTTTACTCATCTGATTCCATGGTAGGAATTAGATTCCAAAATCTATAGCTCTATTATCTCTCCAAATTATAACTAGAATGGGTCGTCTCTTTTCCTTAGGTACTACAGAAGAGTACTCAGTACTCATGAGTATCCATCATTAAAGTAATCCTTCATTTTCATATCAAACTACTCTAAAGTTTTGTGACTTCACCTTGCAGGGTATGATGCTGTCATGCTGACAGACATTCAGATAATAAACACAAACCAAACAGCCACTGTGGGAGCTTTTGCTACAACGGGTCTCTGCTGGAAAAAAGTTGGTGCTATGATAATAGACTCACACACATACATTGGCATAATTGCTAAGCAATAATAACACGAACAAGCCAGAGGTCCGTGTGCACAAGCGAGGAATCACCTTCATGAAGCCAGCATGCCAGGAATCCGGCTGGCTGACTGCTGGGTTGTATAGACCTAGAAGTCCTACATACACGGGCACTTAAAGCAGAATATTAAATGGTAGCATGGGGGGAGAAAGATGAGGCTTTCAGGGTTCAGCAGGTTGTGTGTGTGTTTTCATGTTCAAATGTGTTTATTTTTATATGAAGCTGCATGTGCGTGTTTACCAACTAGTATAGGCTGATCTAAAAGTCTGTGTGTGTTTGTGTGCTACTGTGCACGAGGCAGCGGAATCACTTCAGCCAAAATTAGCATAGAGGTAATTGGGCCATGAGAACAGAAAATGACATAAGAGACTCTGAGGAGTTGAATAAAATGCACTGTGTGTGTGTGTGTGTGTGTGTGTGTCTCTGTGTGTAAGTTGAGCAGAGTGGCAGCCAGGCACTCTGTTGTCTTGTGCAGATAGTAATAACAACACAGTATGTCGTCACATCCTTTTCTCATGTTTTCCCCACATGTCGTGTCCACATGTTTCTGTGGCAACATAAGTGGACATATGCTGACCATATGCTTTAGTCTACTTGTGGTAGTTTGTGTGTATCTCTAGCTCGCTTTCTAACCCTAACCCTTCTGCCTACCATCCTTGTGCTGATGACTGAAATGTCTATGAATGTTTTCATATTTTAAAAACGACCTAAACTTTCTGTAGGTTCTGTGTTAATGCAGTCTTTAATTCATTTTAAATGAGCACAGTGATTCTCATTAGAGGATGTGCTATTTGCACATGTACGCTCCCATGCATCTATTAAACATTAGAGAGGGAAGCCTGTTTGTTTCAGCTGAAGCTGCTTCCCCAGTGCATACACAGATCATTGTCTTTCTGCTGCACTGATTGGCTGCTTTCCCTGAATGGTCTCTTTTAAATGTATATTGGGAATGAGTTTGAATGTGAGAACAGTATTTTTTTTTAATGTATACATGTTGTGATCTTAAAGTTTAAATGGTTACCACTGCATCAAAAATGCCCCATAGATAAACTTTGTTCCTAAATACTTTAAAAAAAAAAATAATAATAATAATAATAATAAAACATGTATTTCATCACAGACTAAAATATTTGGGCCCTAGAAGGACTGATGGGGTGGGGCTGGAAGAGCGACACACTAAAGCACATTGGAAAATAGATGCAAACCAAGAGACAGGAAAACAATTTTACACTGTGTGCTGAATGAACAATTTCCATTCAAGGGACTGGGCGACATCTTGGAGTTTAGTATCCTCTTCTTATAATACATCCAGCCTCTGAGTGTAGTTTGTATTCTAGCTTGGCCACCAGGTTGTGGTGGCTTGCATTGTCATTACAAGCATACTTACATACTCACCTCTGCATTTTACTTTGTCACTTAGGCTAAGTACAACATCACAGAGCAGCTAACATGGCTGAAGACTATGTACAATAAACATATGGATTCAAGTTGTATTTATCATTCATGCCCTCCATTTGTGTTGCCATCTCTATTGATACTACTGAGTATTTCTCATAATTTCCCTCCTTTAAACTATCAAACTCTCCTCTCCTCTCCTCTCCTCTCCTCTCCTCTCCTCTCCTCTCCTCTCCTCTCCTCTCCTCTCCTCTCCTCTCCTCTCCTCTCCTCTCACGCCTGTAAGTATCTGTGTGGAAATCAAAGTGCATTAAACATTAAACATGCTGTCAAGAGGCAGAAGACTCTCCATGCTGCCGATGATGGGGAAAGTAGGGCAGTAAGGAAAGAGGTATAGATGGAGAGGAGAAAGCAAAGGAGAAGAGGAGAATGGACACAGGCATGGACAAGATGGAGGGCACAAAAGAAAGAAGGAGGCAAGAAGAGAGTTGCTGAAAAGTGAGACAAGCGCATATAAATCATCACACATATTGAATTGGAAACATCCAAATTGATGCATCTGGCATGGGTTGTGTGTAGTTCAGTGAGAGACAGACAAAACTGTGCCTAGACACAATGTATTCTGATCTGCCACCCATATTTGAAACCAAATACCTGCACTGCTCAGAGACTCACACGCTGAACAGATTAAGCCTGTAGGCCAGTAGCACACTATGAAGTTGGTAAATATCTCTCAGTAGGCAACCTTCCACTGCAGGAACTCAGGGCAGACATTCACAGGAGCTACACCTTAATCTGGTGATGTGGAATCCACCAGACTCACGGGGTGACAATAATTGTGGGACAAGTTTCAACCATGATGACACTTCCATACATCCCAAAACAGTGTATGAATGTAACTATGGATCTGTTACACCACCACAACAACAAAAATGGAGGGAATGGATTTAAGTTTTGGGTCACTTGCAGCAGTGCTGACCATCTACTTTCTGATAGATTGCTTTTTTTCAAAAATGGCACTTGATCCAAGTTTAACCAATCAGTATTGAGCCCTGCTGAGAACCTTTCCTTGGCTACTCAGTAGTACTTTGCCTAGAGTAGGTATGCTTTTCTCTATTGATAATAGGCCTACAGGGGCAGCTCCTGTGGCTGGAGCATTCACAAAATGTGCATTTTTCATCTGTTTCTGCAGCTTTGTTTGTCAGTGGCTTAATAATAAATAAACATCCAGACCACTGAGAATTACAATGTGCTGTCAGCTCGCAGTCGCTCTCTCGTTCTTCTCATTCATCTCAAATAAACTCTTTTAGGAACAATGCTGCTTGGTTCAGAAGGGACACTAGTTGCAAAAAAACTAGCGAGTAAAAATGTACGACACGCATTAGAGAGAAAGGGACTGACTCAGCTGAAAGGTTAAAGCAGACCTCCCTCTCTGTCCTCTGTTACTATGCAGACTAGTGAGAGATGGAGCAGCCTCCTGCTGCCACAGGCCATACTCTCTGAAATTCAAAGTCAAATTTGCTTTAATGGCATGCCACGAAGAAACTAGTGTTGCCAGAGCAGTACAATATATTTGCCACAGTCCCCACAGTCCAATATGTTCACATTAATATCCCTCCACCTTGTATGTGTGTGTGTGTGTGTGTGCGTGTTTAGTGCCTGAAGAGTGTATGCTCTGATTACAACTTAACAGAAGATCCTGAATCTAAATCTGTCAGTGTACTGTGGACCTTATAGAGGTGAACTGGCAAGTACTTAACAATCTACGCATTATCTAATGAATACACATCATCTATGAGTCTGACCTGCCAGCATTGACATATTCCATTTTTTACCCTTCATCAAATGTGTAAATATTATGTTTGTAATTTGTTAATTTTAAAATGCAAATTACTAGCAAATGAAGCTTTGTGCTGGCCCGGTGATTCACAGGGAAGGTCTGAAAACATTTCAGTGCTTTTTTTCATCTGCTGCTGAAAATGGGGCTAATGAGAGTAAGACGGTTGTACCATACAGTATTTTTTTTAACAGTAATATCTGAAAAATTACATACAGGAGGTCAAAAAGCTGCTTAGCTAGCTGGCAATTCTTCATGTAAGCTGTGAGCAACCCCCTATCAGATTTCACACTGACATTTGAGTCATTGTTTATGTGAAAAATTGATTGGTGAAGCTTCAACGAGTGATAAACCGCATTTCTGAAGTACACTAGGATAAGGTTATGCCAGATGTCAGATGTCTGACTGTTGTAGTTTTTATGATGCTTGTTCTTTGAATCCATGTAGTGTGTCAGACTTCATTCTCTACATTTTGCATTGCTAATATCTCTCAATAACCCTGAGGATAACCCAAACCCTGTCTTACTCTTATTTCAGTTCAGAGTGACGGGACAAGGGAACAGGAGATCAACAGACGGATCGGGGCTGCATCTGCACCGTCTTTACCACCGTCTTTTGTGGTAAAGAGGGAGCTGAGTGTAAAAGCACAGCTGTTGATTTACTGGTCGATCTACGTCCCTACCCTCACTTTTGGTCAATAAAAGCGGCAGAAATGAGCTTCCTCCAAAGGATAGCTGGCCTCTCCCATAGAGATAAGGTGAGGAGCCATTCGGGAGGGGCTCAGAGTAGAGCCGCTGCTCCTCCACATCGAAAGGAGCCAGTTGAGGTGGTTTGGGTATCTGACTAGGATGCCTCCTGGGCGCCTCTTGGGTGAGGTGTTCCGGGCATGTCCTACCAGGAGGAGGCCCTGGGGCAGACCCAGGGCACACTGGAGAGGTTATATTTCTCGGCTGGCCTGGGAACGCCTTGGGGTCCCCCTGGATGAGCTGGTGGAGGTGGCTGGGGAGAGGGAGGCCTGGGCTTCTCTGTTTAGACTGCTGCCCCCGCGACCTGCCCCCGGATAAGCCGAAGAAAATGGATTGATGGATGGATGGATGACAGATAAGACTGTCTTAGGGAGGATTCACTCGAATGCATTTTAGGCTTCAACGTTCTCGCTTCTCATTCATGGGGTGATGTTGAAGGTTGAAGGAAATCCAACTTTTGAAGCACTATCGCAGGCATCACCCAATCAAATCATGTTTATTCAAATATTCCATTAACCAATGAAATCACGTTACACAAATATTCATCATGATCGCTTTCGTAGTTTGGCATCAGAATGTAGGAGAAGATGATCATTGCGGCAAATACCAGAACTGATACTTATGATACCATTCAATATCAGAATTCTAAAAATGCGACATTAGTTGTTTTTTGATTCGTAAAAGGCAATATGCAAACAAAGTTGTAGTGCTTTTTGGATTTAGAGAAGCAGCTATTTGCTGAGTAGCTGCTGGGCTTTTGCAGACAAGTCGGCGTCTTGCGTGCAAACTATAGGTGACTGTGGCAATTTGCTATCAACAAAAGCAATCACAAAGAATTTTTTTGCAAGGGACCCAAAATGGCATACAAGTTAATATCACAGATGGTTACTGGTCACATGACTAGCAGTCTCCTGACTGCAAAACCTTAACACTTCAATTTTTGTGTGGCATTTAAATTGTCATTTTCATTTAGTGAAACATGGCAAGAAATATCATATCATACAAACATCAGACTTGGAGCTCACACAGTTATTCAATTGACAGGAAACCAATCTGTGACTATATTGATCAGGTACTGGTACTTACAGTATAAAGCACTTTTTAAGTCTGAGTACTCAGAGCACTTTTTACTACAAGCCACATTCACCTAATCACATAAACATTCATACAGTGCTTCATTCTATGCTTTTAAGTGCTTTCTATCACTCACACAGTCACACTGATGGATGCATCAGAAGCAATTTGGGGCTGAGTAATTTGCCCAAGGATACTAGGCCCTGCGAACTGGAGGCGATGACTTTCTGAATGGTAGATGACCCAGTTCAATTAAATGAATTGTGATTAACATCTTTAAAATCAATGACTCCAAATGTTCTCCACCTTCAGCCACCAAATAGAACAAGAACAAACTGAGTATCACTAAGCCTCAGACTGCCAGTAAGACACTTGAAGATGGCACCCTGAGTGCCAGCATAGCACAGGCAGTCGTTACTCCCATCTGACATCCCGATAGCCAACAGTGAAAATAACCCTCAGCCTCAAGCCCTGTCTGCATATGAAGTGATATCCCTTTTGTTGCTGACAGTTAGTTGCTAGTGGATATTCCAAGCCTGTGTGCTGAGGTAACACTCTGGTATGTTTCACACCCTGTCACATGTCAGTCAACAGAAGTGTTCTTCTCTTAGTCGCGCTCACCTCAAAGTTGAGAGTAGTTTAACTCGATAAATGCCCACTTCACATCACCAGCTATTCTTTGGTCTGTGATTGATTACAAGTGACCAAATTTCACAACATTCTGTGGTCTCTCCTAGTCTCTTCCTGTGCAAACAACAACAATATCAGTACATTTCATTTGCATTAGTTTTGTGACATGAAATAGCACTACATGATTGTCTTATCCCTTAGTCCATATGTACAGAAAAGGAGTAGCGTAAGCAGAATATCAGAGCAGCAGCGGTTTCAGTCCTCTGTGCTGAGAAGCAGCATCATGCTGTAGGTCACCTGCTTTTTTGTCAGGTATTATCAAACAAAAGAAAGTTGTACAATTGCAAGTTAATAACATGTATTAGTGCAAACAGATGATAACCAGTGCAGACTGTTTAAACATGTTTTGATAAATGTCTCACATAACACAGGCAGTCTGAACACCATCTAAATACTGCCCTCCCCTATGATCAGAATCAATCCAAGTTAGCACCATATTGACTGCCTTGAATCTTGATACACTCCACCATCAGGTGGGGAAACTGTTGTCAGTGACACAGAATCATTGTCTGGGTTTAAACAGAGATACTTACATCCTCTGGGTTATTGCTGCAGTTTAAGAGCACGAGGGTAGATAATAGCTCTTTTGATAGCGGAATAAAAATAGCAAAATATTGGTGCTCATCCAATGAGCATTCTCCAGAGGGAAGCCAGACTCTCCCTGCAACCAATCTGAAGTCAAAGAGCACTTTGTCAGTTTTCTTCGAAATGCACCAAATCCCTGCCACTGACAAGCTATTCTGGCACTAAGTGTTTTTGCATTATTTGGTACTGTAAAAAGCAAAGTTCTGTTCTTTCGATATGCATTAGAGGGTACTTTTGGCTGCTCCCTTATTTCCCAGAGGGTCTGCATGTTTAATTTGGTGCAGATTTCCCCCTTTCTGATGCAAACCTCCCATTTATTCAAGCTTAGGACTGATGCTAGGATTTACACTAGCTTGTGACTCCCTAAGGCTGGGTTTGTGTCTCCTCCAAGTCTCAAACCAGGGATCTTTTACATGTAAGGAAGCCATGGGGCCGCTTCTTTTGATATGCATATTCATGGGAAAAAAATGTCTGCATAATAAGAATATGATCACAAATGATGGCAGTGACTGGTAAATTCAAAATAACACCGTTGGGAAATTAAATATCTAAGGATCAAAAAGGGCAAAACATTATAGAGCTTAATCAGGACACCATTGTTTTATAGGAAATAAAACTGGGCATTATATGTTTAACAAAATTTGAGGGACAATTAAAGACTTGTACTACACTCTGGCACTGGCATTTGTATACAACAAAAACTCAAATGAGGACGAAGAGATGTATGGTGTTCCCAGTCGCTGCAATAAAACATAAATTTCCTATATTTAAAAGGGAATGTGGTCTCTGTTTTACAGTAAATTTGCATACTCAATAGGGAAAAAATCATGTTGGATATCTATACTGATATGGATTGGGTAATGTATTAGGAATGAAAGGATGCCACATTGTTTAAAATAGAAATGGGAAATATCAACCTACAGAGGGCTGAATTCAAAGATACCCTGAAAATCAAAGAGAAAAAATCAGTTTTGCCCAAATTTCATTGCAACAATTCAAAACCATACTCAGTAGCTTGTATGCATGCCTGACATGGTGGGGGGATCTCTTCCCAGATCTGGTCCAGGGCATCACTGAGCTCCTGGACAGTCTGAGTTGCAACCTGATGATGTCAGATAGACAGAAACATAATGTCCCAGAGATGTTCTATTGATTTAGGTCAGGTGAGCGTGGGGGCCAGTCAATGGTATCAATTGACTGGCCTCCACATCTTCCAGGAACTGCCTGCATACTCTCGCCACATGAGGCCGGGCATTGTCATGCACCAGGAGGAACCCAGGACCCACTGCACCAGCTTAGAGTCTCACAGAGGGTCCAAGGATTATATTCCGATAACTAATGGCAGTCAGGTCATGCTGAACGATGTTACAGGCAGCATAACTTTCTCCACGGCTTCTCCAGACCCTTTCATATCTGTCACATGTGCTCAGGGTGAACCTGCTCTCATCTGTGAAAAGTAGAGGATACCAGTCGTGGACCTGCCAATTCTGGTATTCTGTGGCAAATGCAGTTGGGCTCCATTGTGCTGGGGAGTGAGCACAGGGTCCACTAGATAACACTGGACTCTCAGGCCACCCTCATGAAGTCTGTTTCGGATTGTTTGATCAGAGACATTAACACCAGTGGGCTGCTGGAGGTCATTTTGTAGGGCTCTGGCAGTGCTCATCCTTTTCCTCCTTGCACAAAGGAGCAGATACTGGCCTGCTAATGGGTTTAGGACCTTCTATGGTCCTGTCCAGCTGTAACTGTTGTCTCCTGGAGTCTCCTCGAGACACAGGAAACCTTTTGACAATGGCACATATTGATGTGCCAACCCAGAGGAGTTGGAGTACCTGTGCAACCTCTGTAGGATCCAATTATTACCTCATGCTACCAGTAGTGACTCTGAGCCTAGCCAAATGCAAAACTAGTGAAAAAGAGTCAGAAGAGACGAGGAGAGAAAAATGTCAGTGGCCTCCACCTGTAAAACCATTCATGTTTTGGGGGTTGTCTCATTGTTGCCCCTCAAAGCAGCTGAAAATGATTAACAGCCCCCTCTGCTACTTAACTGACCAAATCAATATATCCCAGAAGTTTAACTGGCTTAATGTTATACTCTGATTAAAAAGTACTCCTTTATTATTATTTTTTTGAGCAGTGTATGATAGCCTGCATTGCTTTATGAGCAGCGTTTTGATTTTTGTCTTGGACATCTTAAAATTCCAGCATATAAAAGGTAATGATAACTCAGATTCTCTGATTTAAAGGATACTAAAGGGCAAGAAAGGGTAAAACAGCATTTCACGAGAGAGAAGCCCTAATTGATGGCATAAGCACAAGTTATGTTTTATGTCTTGACTGGATATGGGGATAAAGAAGCACAATCCACTCAACAAATCAATGTTACAGGATTTTCTGCACTCAACAAGTATATTAGACAGACAGGTTTCTGGGTTTAAAGCTGCTTGTGTCAGGTTTTCATTTGTTTCCATTGTGGGGGGATGAGTTTATTGTTATGTTTGTGAGCAGTGATTGTACAGTGTCTTGAATACAAATTCAAATGTCTCACACAGTTTTAAGAGTCCATGTGGCACAAGTGAACATATTTCTGGTGAATGTAAGACAACAAAGCCTTATTCATCCAGATCCGAGGCAAATAAGAGTGAACAAAGGAACACAGTAGAACACTTTCCCATGTAATAAAGACATGGCCGCCTTAGGGACACACATGCTCAGAGGTGTGTTTGTGTGTGAGAGGGTTATATCTAAAAAGAGGGGGTTCATGTTCCTACCATCAGGCCCCAAGAACATCTTATTGTCCCCACATTATGATAACATGCAGGGGTGATGAGTCCCAGTGTACAGAAGTGGCCTAAAATCTCTAAAATGATCCTCCAAAATCTTAAGACGTATACTGAAGGCACTGCAGAGAACATAAATAATATGTAGCCGCTGCACAGAACGCTCTGTTACAGTGAATTGCAGAGTCTCTCATCGCTGCCAATCAGGCGTATTTTTTTGTATGAGATCCGCGTACGCTGAAATTAATGCGACGCCTGAACATATAGGCATGATCGCTACATATTTAGCCTGCAACATGGACATCTGGATTCATTACTGATGCTGTGTTGGTGCCGCTGCATGTGGAAAGGGTGGGTTTGGCGCACGGGGAGTCGTCTACGAAAACCCCATCTCTCTCTCTCTCTCTCACTCACACTCACACACACACACACACAGAGACGAGCACGCACGTATCTCAAAACCCTTTTTTTTTAACAGATACTCGAACCTTAACTTCATGTAGACTAGTCTATTCACACCCTCTCTGGAAGGAGACAGCCTTTTGGGGACAGGGAAACGCGGCTTGAACATGCTTCAGGTGTGCGCTACCCGCAGTAACGAGACTGCGATGCTGAGCCAATGCAGCGGCAACACACGCCCCTCCGCTCCGCTTCTCGTTGCCTGCCTGTCAACACACACACATACACACACACACACACACCAACTCCAACCATGTCGAAGGACACACACACACGCACGCACGCACACCCGAATCTCAAACGCCAAATAAATGAGCAGTCAACACATCCTGCACTGTGAAAATGCATCTGGACGGTCAAATGTGCAAACGCACTCGTGTGACACATTTCAATGGGGGATGTGAGCGCGGCCGCGTCTACGGCGGGCGTGCGTGCAGCTGGGTAAAAAAATAATAATAATAATTTTGAGGTAGGGACCCTTCGAAACATTAAGGCACACATGGATGTTAACGCATAAAAAGCCACAATACTCAAGTGTAAATCATGGGGTAAATTCTTTTTTTTTTTTTCTTATAGAGGGTATGCACATGTGTTCGTCTACTTACGCACTGCCTCTTTTTTGGGGTCTAGGGCACTGGCAGTCTGCTGTATCTGGCCTATTTTCTTCTGGAGGACCCAGACCCGTTGGTTGGTGCTAATGATGTCGTTTTCCAGCTCCTGAAATAAGGAGCAGGCGTGTCGGGCCAAGTCGGAGAGCTGTCGCAAGGTCCGGGAGAGAACCACATTACTGATGGCACACAGGTCCTCGAAAAGCAGACCTTCATCATTGGGGATCGGGTGCCTGCACAGAAGCTGCGGCTCCACAATCCTTTTGGCGAATGGCATTTTGCACGCCAAAAATAATAAGGGTTGTAAGCCAAATGTAAATTCCCACTGCCTAGAAGAAAAGTGTAAAAGGGTAAAACAGACAACATCCAAATATATAAATCCACGAGAAGCCCGTTGAGGTTCAGGCCGTCTGCGCGTTATCCCCGGGCGTCAATCCAAAGTTCCCAGATTCTCCTTGAGATCCTCCATCCTGCTGCTGGTTTCTGGGGATCACTCACACTCCCGCTCACACACTCACACACATGCACACACATGCAGGACACAGCTAAGCCCAGGTCAGTGGTGTGAGGATGCGTGTTGAGTCTGCGATCATGGGTTGCCTCCGTCCAGCGTCAAACCAGCCGAAGCGAAAAGGAAACGCCGCTGAGACATTTCAAAATAAGAAATTGGGTCAAGCGAAATGAGGAAAAATCGTAGAAGAGGCGTCCGCAAAATCATTGGTACTCGCACAGGATATAGAGATGGACAAAACATACAACAAAAACGTTTAAAAAAACATGTCTTGTTTAGCCCCGTTTTTTAAAATACACAAATATTGTTTGAAGACCAGGCTGCAGATATTGGGCTTTTATTTTTTAGGTCTGTCCTTGTTTTTCCGGCCTTATTGTGGTAATTCTTCTGGTAATTGATGCAACCTGCCTCCATGGCCTGAAGTACGTCCAGGCAGAGAAGATGAGGGAGAAGACTGAGGTAAAACCCGGAGATGTGGATATGAGTAGACAGGGAATGCTCATGAGAATCATGAATGTCAGGAGACACTGACAGAGGAATATTTTGAAAGATATGGATTATTTGGCCTAAATGCAGGTGATCAGGTTAGACTGGGGAAAACAGACTATTTTCAAGATGCTCAGTGCTAGGAAGACAAATTGATATGGATCTAATTTCAAAGAAGCAGAAAGTCAAACTCACCTTAATTAATAAAATTTCCAGTGTAATGCAAAAAGTCCACATGATGTAATCGGTCACAAAAACAGCTTTTTCTAATTTTGTGAAAACTGTTTTACAGACTTAAATAACTAATTATTATCTAACCATTACTAAGCAAACAGAATAAATTATTATTTATGACAGGTATATACAAAATCATTAACTGAGCTAATAACATCTTTTGATACTGTAGAAAATAACACTTGTGTGTGAGTTTTAACAGAACTTTCTACTTTCTACTCTCTAAACCCGACTATAGCTGGAAGTAGGTGGTTCATAGAGGAAGCTGGACAGGATCACCTCTCTGCTTTTTGCAGACAGTGTCGTTCTTTCGGCTTCATCAGGCAGTGACGTCCAGCTTGCACTGGGGAGATTTTTAGCTGAGTATGAAGTGGATGGGATGAGAGCACCTCCAGTTCTGAGGCCATGGCTCTCAGCTGGTTTACATTCCCACCCTCACCTATGGGCACAGGCGTTAGATGTTGACTGTAAGAATGAGATTGTGGATGAAAGCTGCAGAAATGAGCTTCATCCATAGGGTGTCTGGGTTCAGCCTCGGAGCTAGGGTGAGGAGGAGCTCGGTCATTAGGGCGTAGAGCTGCTATTCCTCTACATCGAAAGGAGCCAGTAGACATGGTGCTGGCATCTTTCTGGGCGCCTTCCAAGTGAGGTGTTTTGGGAGTGTCCTAACAAGAGGAGACCTCAAGGCAGTGATTACACCTTTCAGGTGGCTTGGGAACACCTGAGTATTCCCGAGTAAGAGCTGGAGGAGGTGGGTGCCGCTAACGAGGTCTGGGTATCTCTGCGCAGACTGCTGCTCCCACAACCTGGAACCGGATAATCTTCACAGAATGGATAAATGGATGGGTTGTATATTTAATATCCTGAGGGAGTGCAGTGATTGTGAAGGGAAGTCTTACAAGTATTTATTATTATAATCTTGTGTGCTAAATCATGTTTAGTTGGTAGTAAACTGTGCTTCCTACTGGATAAAAAAGATGGTGTCTTTTTTGTTATTTCCATGTCAGTCGCACCTGTGTGTGTACAGTTAAGCTCTGATTTTTTTTCTGACATAAAGGCAAAATGAATGCACGCAAAGACTGAAGACCGTGATTATCGATAAAGCAGACATAGTAGCTAATGATTATAAATTCATAAGTTACAAAATGAAATTGAATGGCTATACCTCATTGAACAATGCAGTGCACACTTCACTGCCGAGCATCCGCTTATGACACACTGAACTGTAAACTTCTCCAAAATGTTTAACTACAGCAGCAGTTAAACATTTTGCTATAGCTAAACCATGTCCAGTGAACATATTTTTTTTGCTGAATGTGAGTTTCCAGGATGCTAAGCCTGGCCGTTGTCTGTTTCATTCACAGTGATTAGCCTATAGCCTCTAGGCTCAGTCTGTAAATAGACATGTCTGCAGTAAACTTGCTGTTGCAGCAAATTTGAGGCAGTGCAGATTAACAGTAACCTGTCATGGGCCTCTCTCTGAGCTGCCAAGAAGACAAGCGTGCTACAGTTGTCTCCGTATCCAGTTATGCATTATATCCCAGCAAACATCAGCAGTGCTCATTTATAATGAGACAGATGTTTGTCCCATAACATAAACACTCCCACCTTCTATCCACTTTTCTAATTAATTCATGGAGTGGAGATTAGTTCAGTCTATTAGACATTTGAGAAATATTAAGATGGGGGGATATGTGAGAGATCACCAAGTGAAGTCTCAAATCTGCAGAGTCAAACATCTTATTAGCTGAAGTCACAACTTTATCATAAAACTGGTTACTAGATCATGTGGTTTCCCTCCATAATAAGTTTTTCTTGTATTTTTTTTAAATTATCACCTGGAATAATGTAGCTCCACTGTGTGCGGCATGTGTCCATACAGTCCATGGTCTGTGTTTGTTTTTGTGCCATCATGGAAAAATGCTTTTCTGGTGATAGCTGCAGTATTGAGAACTTAACACGAAGAGCATATTCAAGTACTTTCGCAGTTTTGTTGTTAACATGATAGTGTTACAAATGCGCAAGAAACAGTTACAGAACTTTGCAGGTTTCCACAAGTTTTTACACATCCCTGGCATCAAACATAAATTAAGCTTTTTTTAAAATTAAAATTTAATTTCAGAATTTTATATATATTGTCTAACTGTGCATTCTGCACAGCATTCCAACTTTTTCAAAAAAGTAAAGACATGAGGAACTACCAACAAAGCTTTAAATTTATGGCACGAATGAGGAGCTAAGTATTGTTTAACAGTAAGACTTCAGGAAAAAAAAAAAAAGACTAAGCACTTTAATACCACCAGATTCCACAGGACGGCACTGTTGCACCAGTGTATCCAGGTATACAAAACAGGAGCATTACCTTCAATTTGCTGCTATGCTAGAAACTTCAATTGGGATCTTAGCACTTTTAAGGCACAACAACAACAACAACAAAAACAAAAATCTAAAAAATAATCTTTCCTCAGACCACGCTGTCTCAACCTGAGATGGTCCAAAGTAATTTCTTTAGATTGCTGCTGTTGATGTAATAATTCTGACTGACTTTTATCCTGTTATTTTACTGAGGTTTTAGTAAATTATTGATTGGTTTGTAGCAGAGATGGTCAGAGCATATTAAATAATCTTTGGTGTTAGTAATAAACAAAAATATGGCAATAAACTTTATCCTCATGGCTGATTACTTATCAGCATTTAGGACCTAACAGTGCATGACTTGCATTTTTTCAAGTTCTTGGAAATTCGTCACCAACAGATAAAGTGGCAGACTCATCTAAAGCTATTGTGTTCTGTTTTCCTTTACAAACGATTATCTTTATATTTGAAATGACATCAGAAAAGGACCCGTGTGTGTAAATGTACTTATTTAATGATTGCTTTTTGGAGTCCTAATTTAAAGAGGCATATAAAACCAATAAAAAATGTAAAATAAATGACACAAAATGATTAAAAATCAATAAATTATTCATCACTGGTCAAAAAGACACAAACAAAAAACAAAAAGGAGAAGTCAAGATAAACTATTTACTCATTATTTATTGTTTTGATTAGCTTGTAGGGTGTTAGGTGTAATATAGTAAGGTAATAATAATAAAGAATGAAGTAAAACAGTGTTATACAGAATTAAGATACAAGATTAACACTGATCAGTCAAAGTATTTTGAGAATGCATTTGAGGAAGTGTCCCTATCACAAGAGCTCACTCTGTGCACATGTAACTGACTGTACATCTGTCAAAAGATCCTGATAATATATCAAAGTGTAAGACAGACTTCCCCTTTTGCGAAGACTGCCCAGTGGTGTTCACTGTCTCTCTGAAACATTGTGTCTATAAATGAAAACTCAGCAGTGTTATGGCTCTACTGTCCAAAGGCCAAGGCTGCACACAAGGTTAATGAAACTGTGTAACAGAGCTCTTCCCTCTCAGTGAGAGTTTGTCTGTGTGGCGCTGAAAGCAGGCAAGATGTCTCCTGGTATTCTTGTAACGCTGCTGGCTGTGTCCTGCGCTGTTTCTGCTCAGTCAGACGTGGAGACTCAGGCGAGGCAGTTCCTGGAGAAGTTTGACAAGGAGGCCAGTGAACTTGTGTACCAGAACTCGCTGGCATCATGGGCCTACAACACCAACATCACACAGGAGAACTCAGACAAAATGGTGAGGACTCAGAAAACACTGACTCCAAAAGTTGACCGGTTACTTAAAAATGTGGTTATTGTGTCACTGAGTTACACAACTTGATGTCGTTCTCCACAGACGGAACAGGGAGAAATCTGGGCCAAGTTTTACAACAGTATGTCTGAGGAGTCCCAGAAATACCCCATCGACCAGATCCAGGACCTGGAAATCAAATTACAGCTCATTTCCCTACAAGACAAAGGCTCTGGTGCTTTGTCCGCAGATAAAGCTGCACATGTAAGACTATTTAAATGCTCCCTTTGCATTTGTCTCCTCTTTTAGACTATGTCCCAACAGTAGTGGTGTACATGAAGTTACCTGTGTTTTCTTTCAAATCTTCCTGCAGCTGAGTAAAGTCATGAATGAGATGAGCACAATCTACAGCACAGCCACAGTGTGTATGATTGACGACCCACTCAACTGCCAGACTTTGGAGCCAGGTAAGCTCTTCTAATAAGGACCTGCTACAGTGAAGTGATTCAAAAATCAGATGTAAAATTTATGATCATTGGTAGCAAAGTGTATTTAAAGTGTCAGACAGTACTAATCAGGCACAATGGGGTTCAATAACTTTATGTACAGATAACTGAAATGAAACAGCGCACATTATGATGATTTCCATGAATGGGATGATCTCCGTCTCTTACTTATAGATCTTGAAATGCAAATTAAATGCTAACTATACCCGCAATAGAATTGAAAGTACTATGTTTAGGTTTGAAATGTCATACTTTATCATAAAATGATACAGTAGCATCAGACTTATTCACAGTCTCACAGTCAGAAGGCTCTGGGTTTGAATGTTTTGGTCAGCTGGGGGCCTTTCTGTGTGTTTGCATGTCCTCCCTGTGCCTGCGTGGCTTTTCTCAGAGAAATCTTTGTTAGGAGCATTTGTGATTCTGAATTTGCCCTAGGTGAGTGCGGGGTGTGTTCTGTTGCTCTGTGTTAGCCCTGTAATGGACTGCTGTACTTCTGCTTTTGCCCAGTGTCAGAGTGGATACGCTCAACATCAAACCCAACTAGCAATCATACCCGCTTTAGGTTTTTTTTTTTTTTTTAATAGAAGCATTTATCTGTTATCTGACTTCAGTTTGAGTCTGCCCCGTCACCGTGTCTTTACCTGTTTATAGGCCTGGACAATATAATGGCCAACAGTCGAGACTACTCTGAACGTCTCCATGTCTGGGAGGGCTGGAGGATGAGAAACAGGAAAGAGGATGAGACCTCTCTATGAAGACTACGTGGATCTGAAGAATGAAGCTGCCAAACTAAATGGTGATGAACTTAGATAACAGATAATAATTTTTTAACATGAGAATGACAGAAATGCTTCAGTGTGGTGTGTAACTTTATCAGGGAACTCTAGAGACATAAACTGATACTCTGCGGATGGGTGAAGATAAAGTCAGATAAGAGCTGATAGTGTTCAGTGATCGCACATGACGACTCTGCCTAAGAACGTGTGATAGCTAGCCACCACTGAGGCCTAATTTCATGTTCAACACTCATGTAATACAAGTAATGTCATGGCTTACATTAAGCTCAGAAACACCACCTACAGAGAATTAAAGCATTCAACTTGTTTTTTTCCTTGATCTCTGACACAAACACTTCTATGTGCAGGTTTTGAAGACCACGGAGCTTACTGGAGATATAACTATGAGACTCTTGAGGAAGATATTATGTACCACTACACCCGAGATCAGCTAATGGGAGATGTCCGTTTAATATACAAACAGGTACATCCTTGTCTCTGTGATGCATGCTTTGTGCTTCAGTGCCTTCACATTAGAGAGAGTCAGAATGTGCAGTTTGTTGTTGATTGTGTGATGTAATTAACATCAATAATTTATATTAATAAGAGGCTGTTTTTTTTTTTTCACAGATCCTGCCTTTATACAAGGAGCTGCATGCCTATGTGAGAGCCAAGCTTATAGAGGTCTATCCAGGGCATATTAATTCAGATGGCTTCCTCCCAGCCCACCTGCTGGGTACGTTGGGGTTTCAGAACTACTACTAATAATAATCAAACAAGTTGCATAAAATTAAAAATATCAACCCTACTAATGTCACAATTTCATTTTTTTTTGTATGTCTTAATTTGCCAGACTTAGTTTATGTGGCATAAAATCAGTTTAGTTGCAAAGAAAATTTTAGACAGCTAACCACATCAGATCTTATTATCATGAAAGATTCAAGACTAAACCTTTATTGTCATACACAGAGGAATGATGTTCTTTACTTGGTGTCCTCCATGTTTATCATCCTCAAAAATAACTCATAAACAGAAATCTTGAAAAGGAAACAACACAAATAATGAGGAATAAAAATCCCTTTTAGTCATTTTTAATGGGGAGAAAGAGTTGAGCTAATTTTACAACATACTGTGTAACTCTGTACCTGTTGATGAAGAAGCAGAAAGTTCATGCAAGTTAGGCACTGAAAGTGTGTCTACCTCTGTTGTTCATGTCTCAGCACTACAACTTTGTTCTACAGAAAAGTAATGACAACAGAAATAACTGATCTGCACCACATCCACTCTGCAATTATATCAATCTAAATTATTTCCTGATTTGTTGATTGTTCAGGTGACATGTGGGGACGATTCTGGACCAACCTGTATTCTCTAACAGTGCCCTACCCTGACAAGCCAGATATTGATGTCAGCCAGGCTATGGTGGAGAAGGTACAGACACACACACGCACGCACGCACACACACACGCACGCACACATGCACTCACGCACCCACGCATATTTAACTGGAATTGCCTACCAAATATCAACTTGAATTTCAGGGTTGGAAGGAGCATCAGCTTTTCAAAGAAGCTGAGAAGTTCTTCATGTCTGTGGGCCTGTACAAGATGTTTGACAACTTCTGGGAAGAATCCATGTTTGTATATCCTACTGATGGACGCCAGGTGGTCTGTCACCCCACAGCCTGGGACATGGGAAATGGAAAGGACTTTAGGTAGAATAAATCAACACACATCTATCTATCAACTACTGTGCAAAAGCCATGAGTCACCACTAATTTCTTTATATTTTGCTGCCAAGAAGCCAGACTTTTCTTTGGTCACTGGCTGCTTTTTCACCTATTTTCAGTCCAGTCCTCATACCTGACCATTTTCAGAGGAATGTTTTTTTATGTTTGTTAAGCCATCTAACACTGACTTATGAATCATTCATGCATCAAAAGGCACCTAACTTAAGTGATGAACCAGTGTTGTCTCTACACATACTGTAACAGACATCATAGCAAAGAACCCATTTTAAATACTATATTTACTTCTCACTTTCCAAGCAAAATATTAACCAATGAGGAGTGGCTCAAGACTTTTGTGCTCAATTTTTTTTTCAGATTTTTGTGCTGTAAAAGCAAATTAACAGCTGGGAATTATGATAGCCATAAATATAAACTACTTGGAACATGTTTAATCTCTTAGTCATTCTTTTGTGCTGATAAAGTGGCTGTAAAATATTAATCCATATAGTTACCCCAACCCTGTCTAGAGCAACAAAGTTTCTGCAAATGGAATATAAGCTATTCTATGGTTACTCAAGTGTCAGCTTGGTTTAAAATGACTGACATATGATACGGAGCTCTTTCAGTCAGTTATTTATTCTGTTTTTAGAACTTGGAGTCCACTGGTTGATAAATTGAACTCATCAAAACATGTTACTGCATGGGCTGTTTTATTGGTCACTGATATTGTAGGGTATTATGAAATGTCTCTATTACATAGTCTAATTGCTAAAATATCAACATTTTTCCTGTGATGTCTTCAGGATCAAGATGTGCACCCAGGTCAACATGGACAACTTCCTCACAGCACACCATGAAATGGGTCACAACCAGTACCAGATGGCTTACCGCAATCTCCCCTACCTTCTGAGGGATGGAGCCAATGAGGGTTTCCATGAGGGTGTTGGAGAAATCATGTCCCTCTCTGCTGCAACACCCAAACACCTTCAAGGCCTGGAACTCCTGCCTGGTGGCTTCATTTATGATGATGGTACAGCTGATGTAGACAGTACTGGATCTCCAAAACATTAAAGCTGCTTTAATCAGTAGATTTATAATAACATCAGATATGGGAAAGTGGTTGCTTAGAGCGAGCAACCTACAGAGAGCAACCAGCTAACTCTGCTGTCTTTGAATGCAGCACATTAACTTCATTTTAACTGCAGTGGTTTAGTTTTCTGGCCTCTAAGTTTTACAGGAGCTCCTCTAGAGCCTCTAGAGGAGCTCCATTGTACAATATATGCCCAACATCAAAACTCAGACAGACCCAAATGCTGGTGTGTCACTTTTTGAGACCTGAGGAACTGCTGTTTTTTTGCACTAGCATCCTCTTTCAGTCCCGCTGTTTGCCACTTGGTAAATAATCAGCTGCTGGCCAGTAGATATTATGATTATTGATTTATAGTGTCTAATAAAGAAGCCATAAACAGCCTTTGTAAAAAAAAAAAATCCTAACCTTTTCACTGTAAACCATAAACTGTGTTTGTGTTTATTGCTTTACAGACACAGAGATCAACTTTCTACTGAAACAGGCGCTCACTATTGTGGCCACACTGCCATTCACCTACATGCTGGAGGAATGGAGGTGGCAAGTGTTTGCAGGGAACATCACCAAGAATGAATGGATGCAACGCTGGTGGGAGATGAAGTAAGCAGAAGCATCAAATAAAGGCCCACATGAAGCATCTGTAAATAATGGAGTTACTCAGTAAATAGTATACACACAAAGTTTAATTCACTGTGATCAGTTAGGTCTGTAGATTTTGGACTAGGACTTTTTCTCCCCTCTGAGCACCACTAGAGAATTTTAAATCAAACAAGAGGTGATTTGAGGTATAAAGAGATATGCAAATGAAGGAGGTCATAATTAGGCAATAAACTTATCAGAGAGACAGCAAAAACTTTAGGAGTGGCCAAATCAACATTCTTAAAAGGAATGAATTCACAGGCCAGCTCAGTAACAGATAAAAGCCTAAAAGATCACAGAGGATAACTAAAGTGGATGATAAGAGAATTATTTCCTTGGTAAAGAAATGTCTCTCTCTAAGTCAAACACACTGTCGAGGAGGTTGGTGTGCTATTGTCAAAGTCTACAGCCAAAAAATGCCTTCATGAATGGAAATACAGAGCGCTTACAACAAGGTGCAAACCACTGGTTACACTCAAGAATAAGAATGCCAGATTACAATCTGTGTACGGATGAAACCAAGATGAACTTGTAGCAGAATGATGGAAAGAGAAAATTATGGAGGAGGAGAGACACAGCTCGTGATCTGAAGCATACCACATCATCTGTCCAACATTGTGGAGGCAATGTTATGGTACAGGCATGTATGATTGGCAGTTTAACCAGTAGTCACTAGTGTTGATTATCTCCACCAAGGAGGTTATATTTTTGATAGTGTTTGCGTGCGTGTCATTCTGTCCGTAAACAAACAAATAGCTTGAAAAATTTTAAATGAGTTGTGATAAAACTGTAGGGGTGTAGAGCAGGGCTGTGTTAACAATCCATTCAAATTTAGCTTACATCCACCAAGGTCCTCAAGGTCAGCTTAATGATTTATTGGCTGAAAATTGACAAAAAGTCTTAGAGACCATGATTATTACAAGTGTGGCATGTATTGTCAAGTTATAGAAAGTACTCTATAAAGATTTCAAATATCATGTCACATTTGACCTCTCTGACCAATGATTGATCTGAAGGTAAAAGTGATAAGAATGCTACATTGAGCTATTTAAAACCATGTTTCTTACTGCCATTGTTTGTATTAGCTACATTTCTGGGGATTCTAAATATCAAATATCATGTCACTTTGGACCTCTGACCTTTTTTTTAAGGTCAAATAAGGACAAACTTTCATAAAATGTCTTTTATCTTTAAAACTTAAAATTATGCTGCCTTTGTTTGTATTGGTGACATTTAGGGAATGATACTGGTATACAGGGATTCTAAATATCACATTATAGTTTACATCCAAATATGTCACATTTGACCTCTGACCTCACTTTTACATTTCACGTTTGCCTTTCTTTCAAGTTGACCCCAAAATGTTTAAAGTCTTTAAAGAAAGTATTGCCAAGAGAAAGCGAATGAGCTGCCCAGTTAGTCAGAAATATACTGTTGTACTGTATAATTTCATATAATAAACTCATGTTATTCATGTCCAGTTATTTATAAATCAGTACCTGTTATCTATTACCCACACCCACATGTTAGTAAACACAACAAAACAAAGTAAACAAGAAGAACAAAGAAAACAAATGTGTGGTAATGCCATGAATACTGGACAAATAAAAAAAGGTTTTCATGTCGTGCAGTTCAGTGGCTGCTTGACTGCAGGTCTGTCAGTTTGTATCCGCATTGATTCTGTGTTGTCTTAATAGGAGAGAACTGGTAGGGGTGATGGAGCCAGTGCCAAGAGACGAGACTTACTGTGACCCACCTGCTCTGTTCCATGTATCTGGAGACTATTCTTTCATCAGGTAACAATCCCACTGTGAAGCAGCTTTGCATGTAAATAAAAGTATTGATTCTGGATTGGTTTAATTCCTATATCTAATCAGTTATGTCCATCGGTGCATTTCTGAGTTCACTTTATTTATTTGTTACTACTTTCAATTCAGGTATTTTACAAGAACCATCTACCAGTTTCAGTTCCAAAAAGCGCTCTGCAATGCGGCCGGTCATACAGGTGACTTGTCTACATGTGACATCACTAATTCTACTGAAGCAGGAACCAAACTAAGGTACATACAGCTTCCTGTTCTTCATTTAGCAGCGCTCGCTTGAGTTTCTTATCACATCAATAGTTACTTTTTTTTTCTGTTTATTTTTTCTGGGTAGTCCATCTAGTTGTTTGAAACTAAAACACAAATATTGCATGATTTCCATTTTGCTCTAGCACATTTTATTACACTTTGTGGCACACATGTATAAGTGCTACAGTAATTTATCATCATCATCATCATCATCATCATCATCATCATTATTATTCTCTTCTAGGAATATGTTAGAACTTGGAAGGTCCAAGTCTTGGACCAGGGCTTTGCAAGAAATATCCGGTGACACAAGGATGGATGCCCAACCCCTGCTGGACTATTTCCAAAAGCTTTATGATTGGTTGCAGGCGGATAACAAGAAACACAACAGGATGGTAGGCTGGAGTGAAGATCCATGTGAGTACAAAAGACACTGTAAATTATTAGCACTAAAGAAAAATCTTTTTGGAGTATTACATGTCTGGTAATGTGCTTTTTATCTCTACTTTACTGAGAATTATATGAGGAGAGTGATACCACTCTGTGACGCTACTGTTGCTCTGCATTAGGCCCTCTAAAGCTCGCTGGGTGATGTGTACACAAACTTTAGAACTGACAGTAATTTACTTGAGTCTAGTTGTCACCCTAAGTCCAGCATAATGCTGCTCATCACCTAGCCCCAAAAAACCACAATGTGGAATTTTTAAAATTTCCTCAAAGAAGATGACATTTTAATTAGAGTTGCAATTCAATTTTTTCTATTACTGTCCTACTACTAGATGTCCTTGTCCTTAATTTGTCACCTGTCTTCCTACATCTTTCCTGGTCCTGTTAGCCTTTAGGCTTTCACTGATTCTTAAAGTGAAGTAAATTAACTGTTTGTGTGTCTAGTAGTCTGCATTTGGGTCTTCATCCCTACAGCTATCTCTTCTCCCTTGTTTCCAGGCTTTATGCTGGCTAAAATAATAGTGGAGTAGCTGGAGCACATTTAACACACAGGTGCATATCTGTAAAATGTCTTTAACTGAATACATTGTTTGTTTTGTTTCCTTAACAGATCCAGAATATTCCATTAAAGTGAGACTAAGTTTAAAGGCTGCCATGGGCGATAATGCTGTAAGTACTAAAAGTCTTTAATAGGAGTGTTTTTGCTCCTGAAAATGTGTAAGAATTCTGTATTTATGAAGTGAATTGCTGCCTTTTTGATATCATGGCAAATGTTTTGGAACTAATTTGTCTTTCAGTACCCTTGGAATGCCAATGAGCTGTACCTGTTCAAAGCCAACATCGCATTTGCCTTGAGGCAGTACTACAGCCAGAAGAACGAGACTCTTCCTTTTCACGTCAGTATCCAGTGTCACCCTGGGACATAAATGCAACCAGAATTTATTCTTTTTTTTCCCAAATATTTTGCTAGCACATTAGTTTGATTCTTCTTTGTTTGCACATGCAGAGCAACTGATGTCATCACCTATAAGGAGACTCCCAGAGTTTCCTTCTACATTGTGGCCAAAAACCCAATCACACCCACCGAATTCATCCCAAAGAATGATCTGAAGGCAGCCATCAGGTGAGGCTCAAGAGCATTTGGTGCTCCAAAGCACTGAGCTCAGCATCTTAAAGCAGCTGTAATTGCCAGGCTCATGCATTTTTTTTTTTGAGAAACCTTTTGGTCACAGAAGGGCTTTGGATCGCAGTATTGAACTTCAGCACTACAACATGAATTACATCAAATTGCTGCTTTATTCACACATTCGTGGTCCTCACAGGATTAGTTACTGGAGGCTTTAGTGTTCCTTTGTCTGTTCATCAAAACCAGCAGCTCAAACCTTTTTCTTTTAGCATCTGTAAAATGAATTGGGGCAAAAATTTTGTGACACTTATGACTCTCAGACTGTTACAGCCATCGTTGTTATAATGTAGCCTTCAAGTAATTTCTACCATACAAGTTACAATTTAATTACCCCAAGTTATATCTGATATAACCAACTTGGAGGTAATGTTGCCTAAGGTTATCTATGAGGTGTAAGCAAGAGTAAAGGCTTTTAAAATCCATTCCAGGTTATCTCGAGGCCGGATCAATGAAGCCTTCCAGTTAGATGATATTACGCTGGAGTTCGAGGGTATCATGCCAACACTGGCCTCACCCACAGAGCAACCCGTGGTGGTGTGGCTGGTGGTATTTGGTGTGGTTATGGGCATTGTGGTGCTAGCTGGCGTCTACCTTGTTGTTGCTGGTGTCAAAGAGCGCAGGAAGTGAGTAGACCAATATATATGTGTGTGCGAGTATTATTTGTGTGCACTTGGTGTCTAGAGGGAAGAAAATGTGTGATCACGGGTGTGTTTATGCAGCTGTATATTTTCATAATCAGATCATTAGTCTGCCCCTTCTCACAAATGATATATTGATCTCAATTAGACTTCCAGGCTAAATCAATAAGATGAAAAAAAAATACAAATGAAATAAATTACGTGCACAATTACGAGACATGATGTTTCCTCTGCTTATAGGAAGAAGCCTGGTGTGGACAACCCCTATGAGTCATCCACTGATGGACAAACTAACAAAGCCTACGACGACAGTGACGGTGAAACAAACTGGATTCTGAGTCCACCCCCGTCACAGCAGAGCAGAGGGACGATCACTTATTTTAGTTTGCAAAGGATTTTGACCCTCACAGCTAATGTATAGAGCATACCCCTTTTAATAAACAGGATCCTTAATTACCATTTATGTAATATACTTTCATGTCAATGTTATTAAAACATTATGCAGTATTTTGTGGTACAAGTTTTATTATATTTTGATAAACAACCAGAACAATTTACTAAAATATCAAATGCTGTGAATTATTGCATTAAAAATACAGTTTACGAATTGTACTTTGCATGTGTACAAAAAAGGCATTTCTTTTCTGAGCAGTGAGTAATCAGTAAGCTGACAGAAGCGCATTTGTATGAGTTGATTATATGATCAAAGCCTAGAAGTGTGATTTTCAGTAGATGTGAGATGTGTTATTAAAATGGCTTTCTAAATATTAACATTTAAATAGGCTTGTGTTAATACATCGGGCCATTATTTATAGTTCATGTTATGTGTATTTTTTTCCCCACAATGTCTTATAACAATGTACATTATGAACGTGATAAATAAAAAACTATTTCTCAATTACCATGTTTTTTACTTAAAATTTGAAAATGTTTTAATTTGTTACTTTTGTGTCAAACATTTATACAATATTTATTCAAAAACAGACAAACAATAACATCAGCGTAAAAGACCACTTAAAACAATTCCAATTACCCCAGCTGCAATCACGTCAATAGACAGAGTATGTATCAGGTGGATGATCGATTTTGTAATTGTATCATCAGTTCTGCAGAGTTATGTTCTGGACACTCGGGTGAAGAGGGGAGCTCAGCTGTCACCACCTGGTGGCGAATTGGATCAGGTGGTGGGGAAGGAAGCTGGGCAGGCCTGGCGTGAGGGTGAGCTGGGAAGCGTCTGGTAGAGGCTCCAGTCTATGAGATTCTTCAATTCCCACCTCCAGCAGAACCCCTGATACCATTCATAGGGAGGGTGAGGACTGTTGAGTTGAATGGACCATATTGCGCACCTGTCCATTGCTGAAGCAGCTGCATGGGGCTGTGGCTACAAGGTGGCTGGTGCCTGCCGAGCAGAGTGTGACTCTGGCAGTAGATGAATAAAAACATGGGTGTGGGAGAAGTTCAGGGAGGTCATGGAAACAAGACTTCTGGACAAGACTGAGGACGCAGTTGGACGGTGGAAAAAAATATTTCCAAGGATCTCCTCAATCCCACTGACACGCTCCCATACAGGAAGCAGAGGTGGATGACTCGTCCATCACTGGGGGCGAAGTCACTGAGGCAGTTTAACAACTCAAGAATAACACTACAGCTGGTGTCTTAGACACTTTCCATGTGATCTCTGAGGTAGGGACATGTGGAATGGCAGCTGTGTGGAAGCATGGCCTTAATGTGAATGGATAACTAAGCAGCTCTGCAACAGCAGAATTTGACACACTGGCATTGGTTTGTGTTGTTAAACCAGGAAGCTCAATACACAAGAGTATCTGTCATGTTTTGTTTTGTTTTTTAATGTAAAATTTAAGTGCACACGTAAATATTTACAAGAAAATGAAAAGGTTTAACTGACTTTGTCAGAGTATTGAAAATGCTGAAGTAAACTGACTCTGCATCACTTTTGAATGATGAAGACAAAGGATCTGAGATTCTGTATGACCATCCAAGGCTGCCATACCCACTGAGTTTGTGTTGAAAACATTGATGTACCAGCCGCGGTGTAAAGCTGACTCAAACTTACGCCGTCTCACCACGTCAGCCCTCATGTAGAACACAAAGGAGAGGGTACTCTCAAATCGTTCTTGGAGATCTGCTTCAGCCTCTCCTTTTCACACCGTCTAAATGGATGAAAGTCGTGGATTCACTTTGTTTGAAAGTACCACAATCCTGGTCTTGTTCAAGTCACAATGAAAATACACACACACTTACCCCTCAATAGAAGTCTTGAGAACCAAGATTCCAAACTGAATGTAGACTTATTGTTTAACACAACTATCTAACCAGCCAATCAGATGGCAGCAACTCAGTGATTTCAGGCATGTAGCACCTGGCCACATGATGGCCTGGCTCGTTCACAGTGAGAATCAGAATGTGGAAATAAGGTGATTGAAGTGACTTTGAACATGGCATGGTTGTGCTAGAGAGGCTGGTCTGAGTATTTCAGAAACTGCTGATCTACTGGAATTTTCCCACACAATCATCTCTAAGGTTTACAGTGAATGGGCTGAAAAACAGGAAATATTTAGTGAGCACGAAGTGAGTGAAAACGCCTTGTTGATGCCAGAGGTCAGAGGAGAATGGCCAGACTGCTTTGAGCTGATAAGAAGGCAACAGTAAGCTCAGTAATCAATTATTATAACTGAGGTAATGCAGAAAGAGTACGTCTGAAGCATCAAACCTTTAAACAAATGAACTACAGGGGTTGGACAATGAAACTGAAACACCTGGTTTTAGACCACAATAATTTATTAGTATGGTGTAGGGCCTCCTTTTGCGGCCAATACAGCATCAATTCGTCTTGGGAATGACATATACAAGTCCTGCACAGTGGTCAGAGGGATTTTAAGCCATTCTTCTTGCAGGATAGTGGCCAGGTCACGACGTGATGCTGGTGGAGGAAAACGTTTCCTGACTCGCTCCTCCAAAACACCCCAAAGTGGCTCAATAATATTTAGATCTGGTGACTGTGCAGGCCATGGGAGATGTTGAACTTCACCTTCATGTTCATCAAACCAATCTTTCACCAGTCTTGCTGTGTGTATTGGTGCATTGTCATCCTGATACATGGCACCACCTTCAGGATACAATGTTTGAACCATTGGATGCACATGGTCCTCCAGAATGGTTCGGTAGTCCTTGGCAGTGACGCGCCCATCTAGCACAAGTATTGGGCCAAGGGAATGCCATGATATGGCAGCCCAAACCATCACTGATCCACCCCCATGCTTCACTCTGGGCATGCAACAGTCTGGGTGGTACGCTTCTTTGGGGCTTCTCCACACCGTAACTCTCCCGGATGTGGGGAAAACAGTAAAGGTGGACTCATCAGAGAACAATTCATGTGTAAATGTCCGTTCTGTGGTTATAAGTTGAATGTATATTGTTACCCATTAACATGTTTCACATTGTCCACAGCCCAAGATTTGCATTCCTTGCACCATTGAAACCAACGTTTGCCATTGGCACGAGTGACCAAAGGTTTGGCTATAGCAGCCCGGCTGTGTATATTGACCCTGTGGAGCTCCCGATGGACAGTTTTGGTGGAAACAGGAGAGTTGAGGTGCACATTTAATTCTGCCGTGATTTGGGCAGCTGTGGTTTTATGTATTTTTGGATACAATCCGGGTTAGCACCCGAACATCCCTTTCAGACAGCTTCCTCTTGCGTCCACAATTAATCCTGTTGGATGTGGTTCGTCCTTCTTGGTGGTATGCTGACATTACCCTGGATACCGTGGCTCTTGATACATCACAAAGACTTGCTGTCTTGGTCACAGATGCGCCAGCAAGACGTGCACCAACAATTTATCCTCTTTTGAACTCTGGTATGTCACCCATAATGTCGTGTGCATTGCAATATTTTGAGCAAAACTGTGCTCTTACCCTGCTAATCGAACCTTCACACGCTGCTCTTACTGGTGCAATGTGCAATTAATGAAGATTGGCCACCAGGCTGGTCCAATTTAGCCATGAAACCTCCCACATTAAAGTAACAGGTGTTTCAGTTTCATTGTCCAACCCCTGTAAATCAGCAGAAGACCATACCAGGTGCCACTTTTGTCAGCTAGGAACAGGAAACTGAGGCTACAATTTGTACAGACTCACCATTTGGACTACAGAATATTAGAAAAACATTGTCTAGTCTGATGAGAATTGATTTCTGCTGTGAGATTTGGATGGTAGGGTCAAAGTTTGGCATGAACATGAAAGCATGGATCCATCCTGCCTTGTCAACATGGACCAAAATCTCTGAGGAATATTTCCAGCATCTTGTTGAATGTGTGGGAAGAATTAAGGCAGTTCTGAGGGAAAAAGGTACAGTACAACCAAGTACTAGCAAGGTGTACTTAATAAAGTGACCAGTGTATATTCCTATTCCCATAAATACCTGCTGCATTTTGTGTTAAGTGCTTATTACCACCCTAATACACCATCAAGAACTCAAACATTTGTTCAATTCAGTTTCAGCAACCAGACCCCCACAAGCATTTTATTGTGGAGGTGGTCGCCTCTGACTCCAGACAATAAGTTGCATCCTTGTGCCTTCTTTTCCCATTGTCTAACTACCGCATACCGAGGTGTAGCTACATAGAACAGAGGACAGATACTGGCATGCAATGCTTTCATCCCCTGAGAATTCATGTTTCAGATTTTATTTAGCTTTTTACTTTTTTTTTTTTGTTTGTTTAAAGAGTGGCTGTATTTTTATCTCATTGTCAGCCAGTCCCACAAATCAGCCAAAAGCAAAAGCAGACTCTTATTACCTCCAGTTTTAGGAGTATTCTGTCCCCTTGCTTGCAGCACCTGAGGAAGCAGTTGGAATCAGTGAGGTTTAGGACCACTGGCATCCCGGTGAGACCCCAACTTATACCGTTTGACTTGTAGTAGTAAATAGTAATTTTCTCTGAACAAAAAAGAAAAACAAAACATCTAAACAATGACAGCAGTTTTTCGATCAGAACAGAACATTTTCCTGTGATATCTAACACTGAATGAAATGTGATAATGAGTGGATGGCAGCATCTAAAAGGACTGTGGAAAAAAAAAAACATAAACATAAACCATAAGCGCTGCGTTGATGTGTGCTGCTTGGAAAGACAAACCTGGATTTGGTGAAGCGTAGATGATACTCTGAGAACAGATGCCTCTGATGTAGTGGTGAGTGGCCACATGTTCAATTAAAACGTTTGAAAACTTTTCCTGGCGGAAACTGGTGCTTCCTCTTGGAACTGAAAGTAAGAAAGGGAACAGAGGCGTGCTGTTTGTAAGTCATATCCCTTTGCAAAAACAAAGGTGACGGAGAGTTTATTTCACTGTCAGGTTTCGACCTGTGATTATACTGTAGTACTTTCATATTCTTCACATTGACCTCGACTCTCATAGGCGCTTGTTTCCTCAAAGTTTTTTTTTTTCATTTATATGAATTAATACTGTCAGTTGCAGAGAGCTGTACAACACACATAGGTGATCTATGAGGCTCTGCTCAAAAACATGCTTAGTCATGGTAATAACAGCTGGCAGGACACATTTCTTGTTTCTGGCTTCACAATTTTGCTTCCCCATTAGATAAGCACAAATATAAAAAACAAAAGAAAAACTCAATTCAGATAATTGCATTACATCACTAATGTTATTGGCAGCAGTTAATTATGATAGAAGAAGATAAGAGAAGGCAGGAGAGTAAAACCCATGTCACTTACCAAGCGTCACCGTGCTGGATTCTGCCACCATGATAATGTCATTAAGGGTACATCCCGTCTCATCACAGCCCCTGCCTCTCACCAAAGAGATGCTAGTTTTTGTCATCTCAACGATAAGCATCTCGTTCTCCTCGGTTTTCTCTGGGCAGAGGCCCTCTTCTTTATCCCTCGTCTCCTTTTCTTCACCCTGCTCCTCCACCTCATTCTCCTCCGAGTCATCCTCCCTTGTCATCTCCCAGCCAAAGCTCAGTATTGTGGACTCTTTAGAGACAGGCTGCAAAGTGTCCTCAGTCGGGGGTGTCTTGGAAGGGGTGCAACCCTGTTCCCTGACTGGTTTGTGCACTGTCTAAAGAGAAGGAGAGAGAACAAGGTAAAAGTGAACACTTAAAAAAGATTTTAAAAAAATACTCAAAAACTGAAAAATATACAGCCTAATACTAATGAACCTAACACATGAACAACATATACAGAGACAGCTTAACAACCTAAAAAGTAACAAAATTCTAGATCATAAAGAACATAAACACACACACTTTAATTATATTAAACAATTTAATATTGATTAATATTTTTGCCTTATTTCATATAGACAAGACAAACACAGTTAATTGTTTATTTTATTTTATATTTGTTCTCCTAAAACAGACTGAAACAAAATCTGAAGAAGCCCTGAACTCACTAGCATTGGATTACTCTCAGTTAACGCTGTTGCCAGCTCCTCAGGCGTGAGATCTTTCAGGTCGATGCCGTTTACCTGCAGCAGTTTGTCTCCTTTCCTGTTAAAAAAGAAACAATAAGTAAATAAAACAAGTATAGAATCTAACTATCTTCACATAACAAAGAGTAAAATTTTCTAATAAAAAACAAAACATGTCAGGAAAATAAAAATTGAGACAAAATGTTTTATTTTTATTTATTTTGTTTTTACCCTACCAGACATCAAATTAAATTTAGCAATAACCAAACAGATCATTCTTAATACTACAAGAATCTAAACATGAGCACACAATAATAATAACAATAAAAAAACAACAATAAAAATAAAATAAAAAATAATAAAATAAAAATGAAAAAAAATGAAAAATGAAAGCTAAAATAGAAAAATTCATAACGTGACGTTGGAGGTCTGTGTGAGCCAGTCTAACTCCATAACATTAGAGCAGTATTAGTTGTTTCATCATTAGATGGCAGAAAATAGCTGAAAGCAAAAAGTCTGTTAAAGTTCTACCTGATGAAAAGTTTTCCTCCAGCCTCTTTTTTGTACTTCACCACATTTTCCACTTCATACTGATGCTTTCCCTCATGGATCTGGTGTGCAATCAGCACACCGCCATTAACCAGAGAATCCTAAAATTCATGAACAGAACACAAACTTTAACTTTAAGACAGTGAGCAATCATGTCATTGTCATCTTTTAAGTGTATCTCACTATATGCAGTGCTCATCGCTAGGGGACGATTAGATTTTGTCACCTACCTTCATGTCCATGGTGATAGCAATGTCTGCTCTAGATACTGTAATGCCAACAAATGAAGCAGGCTCGGGTGAAAGTGGCAGTTTTTAAAGCTTTCAGAGCATTTGTGCTTCAACTTTTCAGATTACAAAAGAGGAAGTGCGACTGAGAGAACACTGACACAGTCGTGGATGGGGAACTTCTGTCAACAGAGGAAGTGAAAGACGATTAGGACATTTGTAATCAAAAGGGGCACTGTATGGTTTTCTTAGAAAGCAGAACTTGCAAATTGCATGAAAGAAGAAGGTGAGACTTCAATGTAAAAATATCTTCTTAATAGCAACAAAATGATTTGAACAGTCACACACTTCCCTGTACTGAACTGATGACTACAGTATTATCGTGTAGTATTACTATGTAGTATTACTCTTCTTCCACTGGGTTAAGTTCCTTAACAATAACAGTGACAAAGATAAAATTAGCTTAACAACAGTGTCAAGAGGAAATCACAGCAGGCAGATTTACAGTATTTCACAGATCACGTGTCAACTGCTTTAAGAGCATTTCTTCCTCTGTGACAGTTGTGATGGAAACATGCAGCGTAACTAAGTATCCAGCTGGGTTTTCACAAACTGCTCAGTGAGTTACAGTGTTTCTACCTGTGATGGAAAAAGCAGCAACACCTGAATGTGAAAGTAGTCCAGTACAAGTAAAATTACTCCATTCAAGATCAAAGGTATAGGTAGTAGTAAAAGAATAATAAAGAAAATTTCACTCATGGATAAAAAATAAAAAAATACATGTATCTCTTCTAAATGTGTGCATTTCACTGTTGTACATATTTCATCTAAACCAGTTTTTACCTGCTCAGAATATTATTGGTCCAAAAAAGTCGACCTATCACGAGTTCAGAAAAAAACCCTGTCTTCAGTTTTGAGACATTTTCAAGCTATCTTGGAAAGTGGATTTTTTTTTCTTTTTTTTATGCCTCCATGCCACCAACAACCATTGCGATTCAACTGAAGGTGATAACTTTTAAAGCATTCAGAGAAATTCTTCAAACTTGGCACAAATATTAATTTTGGAAGTCAAAGGTCCAAATCACTCTGACAGCATGAAACTAAATTTTAGCCACAAATCGAGGATTCATGCATTAATTATTAAAATGTCTAACAATGTAAAAATCAGCTTCCTTTTTATTATTAAGTCTGTTTGTGTAAGTGATATTTTGTATTCAGAATGTCAACCAAAGGTTCTGCATAAACATTTTTCTGGCCTTTGTCTCAACACCATTTATGATAAGAAGGAAACAAAGAAAAAATATGTTTTTCAGTTTGGAGTTTTAAAAGGCTGTTTTCAGCTTTATATATAGTTAGTGTCAAAAAATAACCTCTAAAAATCTAATAGACAGCAGCTAAGAGTCACAACCAAATACTATTTAAACATTAGCAAAAATTTATATTCATACACAAATTCATCACAGTTCACTGTGTGGATCGTAGAGTTAGGACTCAAATGTTTAATTAGTTTCAGCTGCTCATCTTTTCTGCCTTTTTTCAGTAGTTTTGCATTTGGCTAGGGTCATTGTCAGTACTGACAGCATTAGGCAATACCTGGACAATACAGAGGTTGCACAGCTCCTCCACGATGGCACATCAACTGCCAGAAGGTTTGCTGTGTCTCTCAGCACAGTCTCAAGAGCATGGAGGAGATTCCAGAAGGCAGGAGAGCTGGACAGAGTCGTTGAAGGTCCTTAACCCATCTCCTTTTTGCAAGGAGGAGCAGAATGAGCACTACCAGAGCCCTACAAAATGACCTCCAGTGGGCCACTGGTGTGAATGTCTCTGACCAAATAATCAGAAACTGACTTCGTGAGGTTGGCCTGAGGGCCCACCGTCCTCTTGTGGGCTCTCTGCTCACTGCCCGGCACAGTGGAGCTTGACTGGCATTTGCCATAGAACACCAGAACTGGCAGGTTCACTGGTGTCCTGTGCTTTTCACAGATGAGGGCAGGTTCATCCTGGTCACATATGGCAAGTTTGAAAGGATCTGGAGAAGCTGTGAAGAACATTACGTTGCCTGTAACATCGTTCAGCATGACCTGACTGCCATTAGGTATACGGAGGAAATCCTTAAACATACTGTCATATCCTATGCTGATATAGTGTATTCTCAGTTCCTTATGGTACATGACAATGGCTCATGTGGTGAGAGTATGCAAACAGTTCCTAAAGGATGAAGGAATTGATACCACTGACTGACCACACACTGACCTGAATCCAGTAGAACAACTCTGGGACATTATGTTTCAGTCCCTCTGACAATCAATTTTATTCTCAATGAGACCTTTTTATGGTAAAATAAATAGGGCAAAAAGGTTTTTAGTGCATAAAAAGTTATAAAGAAAGTTTTCACAGGAGCATTTAGGGGTGTAGCAACACAACAACACAACCTTTACAGTAGTGGATGTCCCAGTAAATTCACCCCAAGATGGACCGTGCAATTTGGTGAAAACCAAACACAACATATCAGCACTAACATCTCATACCAACTGCTTGGTGATGTTTTGCAGCCACGGGACATGGACACCTTGCAGTCATTGAGTCAACCATGAGCCCCTTTGCATATCAAAGTATTCTAGAGTCAAATGCGACGGTATCTGCTATTCTACCACAGAATGGCTGAAAAAGAAAATAAGCAAGGTGTTGCAATAGTTCAGTGAAAGTTCAGACCTCAACCCAGTTGAAATGCTGTGGCTGGACAGCATTTCAACAAGTGCAAAAATCCCTCCTCAAGATTGGAAGAGACTGATAAAGCAATTCTGAAAATATTTATTGCACTTAGAGTCCTGTGGAAACTTTCTTTTTCACATGACTGTATGACTGCAAACGTATCTGCTATGCAGTGACTTTGATGTTTTGCTACTGGGATGAGTTACTAAATTTACACAAGCACACACACAAACAAGCAGACCCACATTCTGGAGTTATTTCCAGCGTGTCCCGTGGAGCCGCTGACATCCAGCTAAATCTGTAGATGTTCAGGTGGATTGAGTTACATGAGAAGCACCACTCCACTGCTGCAAAACTGGTGACAGCGGCACACAGTGGACCCCCAGCCAGTGTACGTCAGAAGAGACACGTTTTCACCATCTCAGGAGCTGCGATAAGCTGATAATTCAAATCCAACCAGGTGCTGTGACGTTCTAAATATACACTAAGAAAATGTGCATGACCATGTGTGTGTTTTTGACACTGTTCCAGCCAAAGTAAGCACTGTAGCATTTTACTTGCTTAACTCCTGGCAAGACAGTAGTATAATATAAGTATGCATTTGCTTTTTCACAGACTGTGTTGTTTGAAATGTAACACAACAGCTGAGTTCCTATATAAGCTTCTAAGATGAGAAGCAGTACAGAATTGTTTTGTTGTCTTATGTTTGACAATATTATTGTATGTGTGTTTCAGATGGTGATTCACGATGTGTTGATAATAGGAAGCGGGCCTCATGCCCTAACCCTGGCTAGCTTGTTATCCAGCAATGACTGGGACCCAAACTCAGACGTTAGACAAGACTCGCTGCTCTCCACCTCCTGCTCTGATCCACCAGAGTCTCAGCCAGGCACAGAAACATCCAGCAGCAAACTCAGCACAAACAAGAAGAAGAAGAAGAAGAAGAGGGCAACAGGTGGTACAGTGTGCCTTACTTATCTCACAACTGTGAAGATTTTTCAATACAGTCATACAGTATTGTTCAGGCTCAGTGTTAAGTGGAAAAATATTAAATTTATCAAGTTGTTGAAATGAACTGATTGTTCAAGTCACTGTTATGCAGAAGTGCCAGACTGATGATAACTTGCAGTTTATTTTGGCAAACCAAGAATATAATTTGGACTGTTGGTCAGACAAAACGAGCAGTTTTGTGACACTTTCTTGGCTAAACTACAAATTATTACACTGTAAAATGTCTAATGGAGAATTATTAAAATAAGAGCATCAACACAGATTTTCTCTTAACAAGCAAATAAATAATTCTGACTTTTTTCAGGCTAGTTTTTAATTAGCTTTTGAAAAAAGTACCTACTACTGGAACTGATCACTTTGTTTGCAAATTAAGATCCTAAAACAAGAATACAACTGTAAATGCTAATACTTGCATTTTTAGATTAGTGTGCAGTATTGTAATAAATCATACTTCAGACTTTACAGTACAGTACATTGTTTGTGAGCAGTCTCTACTGGCCAGACGATGGAGGAGCAACAGGCAAAGTCAGCCACCTCAGAGAAGGTTGTTTCCCCCCTGCTGAGTCTCAGAGTGGTGGACACCTACGGAGAGTGGACTGCTCTGTGGGAGAGCCAGTTCACAGCTCTGAACATCCCTCATCTGCGCTCACACTCGCTGGTGCACACAGACCCTCTCAATAAGGTTAAAAACACAAATTCCCCTGCGATGGAAATGAGGAAGGTGCTTTCAGCATGAGCAGAAACGGTGTTAATGTGTGAATATCTGTCTCGACAGAAAGCACTGCAGGAGTTTGCTTTAAAGTACGAGCGCTTGGCAGAGCTTCATGGCCTTCCAGAGCAGGTTTATATCCTGGATGAAAATGCATTCTTCAATGACATGAGGCTTGGCAAGAAAGAGAGGAAACGTCTTAACATCAACTCAGCACTAAAGAAGAGTTTGTCCTTCAGTCTGCCAGGAGCCAAACTTACTGTGGATTTCTTTAAGGAGCAGGTCAGAGTGGCCGTGTGTGTCCTGTACTGATGTGCTAATGAGCTAAAGGCAGTGAATGGCTTTTTAATAAGCATGTATGCTTGACTAGTTTGAGGTTATGCTGTATTAACAGGTATAGTTTCTAATGAGAATATTTCAGCTTTGATTCTAACATCACATCGATGGTGTTACTGAATAAAAGAAGTTTCCTAAAGCAAGCAAACTTGAATTCAAATGTTGTGTTTTGAATTTTGTGCTTTTTTTGGAGCTACAGTACATCTGGACTAACACTCTAACACGAGGTCTTTAACATTTCAGAAAGAACACGTTGAATCATAAAATGCTAAATGGACTAGTTCTTATATAGCACTTTTCTACTCTTTTGAGCACTCAAAGCGCTTATACAACACGTTTGCATTCACCCATTCATTTAAGCACTTCCATGATTAACTAAGCTAAGTGCTTTTTATCTAACATTCACACACATTCACACTCCAACGGCTGGTTGAGTCAGAGAGCAACTTGGGGTTAAGTATCTCGTCCAAGGATACATTGGCATGCTGCCTGGGGTAGCCAGGAATCGAACCGCCGACCTTCCGATCAGTTGGTGACCTGCTCCACCCACAATGAAATGCTTCCATTAGACAGTTTAGTTTTTGTTGTTTGAAATGTTTAGTTTCAGTCGTTTTAAGCATTTTTGTATGTAGAGTATGTCAGAAGCGAGATTTAAGAAAATCAGTACAGGTGTCATAATAAAAATACAGAAATTTTTTAAAACAGTGGACTCACAGTCTTGTAGACTTCCAAAGTCTCAATTAAAACATCCATAAAAGCCTCATCAGGCAGGCTGTGATTTTTACCAAATTATTTTACTTAACTAAAATGTTTTGTTTTTTTCACATCTAGTTTTAGTTTATAGTTTAGTTTTAGCTGAGTATAATAGCCACAGCTGGAGCTTTTCAAATTCAACACACAATGCCACCAGTGTGTAACACTACATTCGCTCACATCTCGCTTTGACGAATCCTAATAAAAGACCAACGCAAAGATTAAACTGACTGTACTAACTACAACCACTTATCCAGCCAAAAGTTATGTCTCTGGCCTACAGACTTTCATTGGTGTCCCAAAACTCATTACAATAAACACAGCTGAGATTATTTTTGCAATTTTAGCTCATGCTCAAAAAAGCAAAGGACAAAATCCTCAGCTTGAAAAGGGTCCTCAGGGCTTCCTTTCCCCCCTCCAGTTTGGGTAATGTTTGCTATAAATGGCAGGTCCAACAAACAGGACCAAGAAACTGAAAAGTACTGAAAGATCGACTGTCACATTGTTGCTTCTTGTCTTTGTGGCGTGCTGGTTTTTTAAGCAGTGTTACCACCAAAATCTCAGAACTGCTGTTTCCTCAGCTATTTCAGTTGACACACAGGTGGAGAGATACAAGCTGGATAAAGTCCTGCTAAAGGGAACAGTGGAGCACATCACCCCCGTGATGGAGGACGAGAAAGAGATGAAAGAAGAAAATTTAAAAGATGCTGAGGAGGAGGAAACTCAGGGCGACGCCTTCAAAGTGACTATGAGGAAGGGAAACGGGGCACGGAGGAGAGTTAAATACTTTCAAGTCCAGCTTGAAGATGGCATCATTCTAAGAGCCTACCAGGTTGTTATGGCAACAGGTCCGACCCGTGCCCAGATGGCAAACATCCCTTTGTGGGTGAAAAGCATCGGTGAAAGCTACCCAGAGGAGCGTTTGCTACATACGGTTAATCTCATGCATCATCTGCCAAATTCAGAGCAAAAACTTAGAGAAACAAACTGTTGGACACAGAAAGAAACTTTTCTCCCTCGAGGTATGTGAGATTTCATCACTCAGTGTCCTGATGCCTAAAAGTAAAAAAATTTCTAGTGCTTTTGCACACTTCCCAGAATATTGTAAGCTGTGCTCTCAGATAAACTTTCTTGCTTCTGCAGACTTCTTT
This sequence comes from Pterophyllum scalare, assembly GCA_024447675.2. Classification (NCBI taxonomy): domain Eukaryota; kingdom Metazoa; phylum Chordata; class Actinopteri; order Cichliformes; family Cichlidae; genus Pterophyllum; species Pterophyllum scalare. The sequence continues at coordinate 2,398 of JAMQGT020002900.1, read as the reverse complement.
GGCCATTTGGCACCCATCTTAACACCTGCTCCTCTCTGCACAAATACTGTGTGCTTGTGTGTGTGTGTCCATGATTGTTTGTAGTGTGTGAGTCAGGGCAGAGGGTGATGGTTGTTGGTGGAGGTCTGACCAGCGCACACGTCGTCTCAATCGCACTTCAGCAAGGTGCCAGTCACGTGACATGGGTCATGAGAAAGCACCTCCAGGTTTAGTGACTGTGTGAAACATCATATGAACCAAAACAATAATAATAATATTAATAATAATGCTGTCTGACTCCAGCACACATTTCAGCCTGTATTGTTTTCTGCCACAGCTGAAACAGTTTGATGTGGGTGACGTGGAGAGCCTGGTAGGTCGATACTCCCATGTGGAGCACGGCATCAAGATGGATGGCCAAGCGTACCTACGGCAGTTCTATAATGAAAGGAGTCTCCACAAACGGCTGGCTATGATTCAAAGGGCAAGGAAGGGAGGGGCAGTCACCCCAGAGACCTACACGCACCTGCAACCATTCATAGTGAACGGAGAGGTGGATGTGAAGACATACTGTCAGGTACGTGTGCAGTGTAGAAGGTTAAGAGTAAAATGAGATGATACCAGAGAAGAAATAACTTCTAAGTTCTGCCACCTCTCCAGCATCCCAATGTGGCCGCATTCAGGTGAAGGTAGCAGAGGTTTGGTGAGATAGCAAGAGGCCAAACAATGTATCAAAGGCCACTTTTTCTTTTCCAGTTTAACATCTCAACATCTTAATGTCCCATAGCCCGGTCTTGCCTCTGTGCTGTAAAACCCACGATAATAATTTTACCAGGTAACACCCAGTAGCATGTTTGCATCACTTTCAGCAATTCTTAATGAATGACTCAATCTGACGACACATGATCTTGTTCCTGTGCAGCAGTTCTTGCGATCACAAAGAAAAAACTGTTCTGGGGAGCCACACCAGCAAAAATACTGCATTTGAGGTTTGAGTGGGGTAGGGGTGGGGGAATGGTTGGAAAAAGACATCTGTCTGCAATGCGCTTAGAAATTCTGAATAAAACAAAAAAAAACAAAAAACAAACAATGTAAATGTACATTCAATTCAATTCAATTCAATTCAATTTTATTTATATAGCGCCAAATCACAACAAACAGTCGCCTCAAGGCGCTTTGTATTGTGGGTAAAGACCCTACAATAACACAGAGAAAACCCAACAGTCAAAACGACCCCCTATGAGCAAGCACTTGGCGACGGTGGGAAGGAAAAGCTCCCTTTTAACAGGAAGAAACCTCCAGCAGAACCAGGCTCAGGGAGGGGCAGTCATCTGCTGCGACCGGTTGGGGCTGAGTGGAGAGAGACAGGACAAAAGACATGCTGTGGAAGAGAGGCAGAGATTAATAATAATGATTAAATACAGAATGAAGTATAAACAAGTAAATAAAGGTGAATGAGAAGAAACAGTGCATTATGGGACCCCCCTCAGCAGCCTAGGCCTATAGCACCATAACTAAGGGGTGGTTCAGGGTCGTCTGATCCAGCCCTAACTATAAGCTTGATCAAAAAGGAAAGTTTTAAGCCTAATCTTGAAAATAGAGAGGGTGTCTGTCTCCCGAATCCAAGCTGGGAGCTGGTTCCACAGATGAGGGGCCTGAAAGCTGAAGGCTCTGCCTCCCATTCTACTTTTAAGTATCCTAGGAACCACAAGTAAGCCAGCAGTCTGAGAACGAAGTTCTCTATTGGGGTGATACGGTACTATGAGGTCTTTGAGATAAGATGGGGCCTGATTATTCAAGACCTTGTATGTTAGGAGAAGGATTTTAAATTCTATTCTAGATTTAACAGGGAGCCAATGAAGAGAAGCCAATATGGGAGAAATATGCTCTCTCTTTCTAGTCCCTGTCAGTACTCTAGCTGCAGCATTTTGGATCAGCTGAAGGCTTTTCAGGGAGTTTTTAGGACAGCCTGATAATAATGAATTACAACAGTCCAGCCTAGAAGTAATAAATGCATGGATTAGCTTTTCAGCATCAGTCTGAGAAAGGATGTTTCTAATTTTATAAATATTGCGCAAATGTAATAAAGCTGTCCTACATATCTGTTTAATATGTGCATTGAAGGACATATCCTGGTCAAAAATGACTCCAAGATTTCTCACAGTGTTACTGGAGGCCAAAGTAATGCCATCCAGAGTAAGTATCTGGTTTGACACCATGCATCTAAGATTTGTGGGGCCTGGAGTACAAGAACTTCAGTTTTATCTGAATTTAGCAGCAGGAAATTAGAGGTAATCCAGGCCTTTATGTCTTTAAGACATTCCTGCAGTTTAACTAACTGATGTGTGTCATCTGGCTTCATCGATAGATAAAGCTGAGTATCATCTGCATAACAATGAAAACTGATGCAATGCTTTCT
>JAMQGT020002898.1:282500-322076 GCA_024447675.2 Pterophyllum scalare | reverse complement strand
TGATGTTATGTATGTGGTGCCTTAACTTAACTCTGGTCTTGCTACATAGTATATCTCATGTCCCGTAAATCTGATGCAAGAGTTCAGAAGGCAAGAACTTCAGCCCCCTCAGATGTGCCTCAGATGTGCCAAATGCTATAGCTGAGCTCAGCTTCTCACTTCCTGTCGGCCTAGGGAGGACATGACACTCAGCTCGAAGGGCGTCGAGTGGAGAGAAAAAAGGGGCAATCTCCTTTCTTTTTAATGTAAAAAGCTCTGGCTTTGTTGTGCTTTCTGTGGATATCAAGGCCTTTCCACTCCCTCACTACCAAATCTCCCCTCATACCCCACCCCCTACTGGCCTCCCACGGGTGTCCCCCCTTAACCTACTCTCTCATCCTCTCGTTCACCCATGGTTTGAAGTAATTCTACCACTGGTGTGCCAGCTTGAGACCTCATTCCTTCTCCTTTTCAGACAGGGGCTGGAGTTGACCTCAGTAACCCAGCCATTTCAGTCCAGAAAGAAAACTTATCAAACAACCATCCCAAAAGGTGTGTGTGTGTGTGTCTGTATGTGTGTGTGTGTGTGTGTGTGTGTGTGTGTGTGTGTGTGTGTGTGTGTGTGTTCGTATAGACCATGACAAAACAGACATTGCAATAGCCAAAGGGAACAGCAGTTTAACCAAAAAAGTAAGCCTAAGTGTATAATAAATAAATAAATAAATAAATTAAAAGGATCATGAAAATCCTATTTGATGGGGTCGGCTTGTTCAAATCAGAGGAAGAAGAATGGCATGGCTCTTAGAGGTGGCTTTGATCAGAGGAAAGAAGAGCCTAACCTAAGCTTAATTTAATGAAATCTATTGGGTAAACAGAGCCACTGTTTTCAAAGTGCCAGGTTAGGTCTGTCTCAGTGGGCAAGCTGGGGACTCATGGGCATCGACTGTATCACACAAAACACAATGCAACTTTTAAGCATTTAAGTTTAATTACGTATCACGTAAATGTGTTGATTCTGACACTGCCATGTGTCTGGGTTATTTAATACACAATTTTATAAGAAATGTTGATCTCATTAAAGAAAAAAATCGCCATCTTTTGGCCATTACTCTACAGCAACTATGAAGTTTAATAAAGGGTCTTCATATTTTCTCTTGCCATTTTAAATCCTGAACCCTTTTTAGAGATAATTCAGTGTCTTTTGCTTGGACTGTCAGTATGCCTCCTGCTGGCAGCAGATGGCGGTGTTGCTCTAAGAATTTTCTTCCACTAAGTTACATGACAAGGACAATATTGGGCACATTCACCAATTACTTTGCCCTTCTGATATGTGGTTGGACTTTCTCTGATAAATTCTTCTCACCATTGCTGTGCCTAACCTCTGCTTTATATTTTATAAGCAAGACTGAAAATAGTGTCCCTGTGATAAAAGCCTGTCAGAGTTCCAAAAATATCTTACATTAGTGACTTCCAACATTATGCATTTTCTTTATTTTTTTTCTTTGCTTAGTTATGCTTTGAAAAATATTTAAGCAAGCAAAACAGAATATAAATTAAATAATACCACCTTGGGACAATAACGTCCCTTTTTTTTAAACATTTCATACTTTAACTCGTACTAATTTCTTCTCTCTTCTGCTCCTAACATGTTTCACATCTTTACATTATCTTTAAGGAGGTGACTGTATAGTTTTATTTATTTTTTTTGTGTGTGTGTGTGATTTTCTAATTGCAAAAACACTTCTGGTCTAAATGTGAGAGGCTTTGTGCTTATGTATCCTTGAATATAAAAAGGTTAATTAATAGTCTTTAAATATCAAGCTTTGACTAGCTTTATTGTTGAGACCTCATATGTTTTGTCATTAATTGAAAAGGAGTGCCTGCAATGGTCAAGGCAGCTGTGTTGATGGCACAAGATCCATCGTGTTATGTTTTTTTAGTTTCCTCTGATCAACCACAGTTTTGAATTTTGAATAGAAAGCTATTGTTGTTTTGTCATAATATGCCACATAGCATTCCATCAAGGACCACTAAGATGTTATCCACATGCCAGTATTTCTTTTGAAACCCATATCATCACCACCCAGTCTTATGAGGTTGTTAAATATGTTGCCACAGTACAAATTATAAGTTATTGCAAGATGTGAAAAATGTGACGCGGTCAAATTTTTATTCACCTGAAGTGCGGTACTTATATTCAAAAGGGCCCTATTCAGTAAGATTGAGGTGATGATGTGTCTTTTCATTCCTGGCTTTATTTATTCCAATATGGACCCTGATGTTAAATCATAAGGCCAACTGTCACAGGAACACAACTATCCCTTAGTAATTTCCAGTTATCTGTTGGGGTATTGTTTGGAGCTTCAGTCATGGTCAAGTAGGATGTGTGGATTGCCTTTTTCTTTAATAAAAGTATTTTTGGTGGAATGCCTCCCAGCGCCTGCCCAGGGAGATAATTAATGCATTTGGAAAGAGTCGGCCAGCCTTGAAAAATTGAACAGTTTATTTGCCAGGTACACAGAGATGAATGGAATGAAAAAAGCTGTTGGTATCGAATATTTTTTTTACTCTATATCTATTTCATAAGTGGTTTCAGTGACCTTATAATGATATCTTGAGACTTGACATGTAGTTTTCAGTTGAGGCTATCACTGAAAATGTTTTTAATGAATTGGTGTACGGCACCTTTTAAAGCTTTGTTTGATGTAGAAATGGTTTAATTAAAGTGTGCATACACAGATACAATGGATAATTTAATGATCAAATTCGATCAAGACCGAGTTACTCATGAATGACTCCTGACTTTTACTGCGCACGGCTCAAACGCACGTTTGAGAATGTTATCTGAAGTTTTTCACGAGACTCTTTTTCTGGCTCTGAACTTAAAAGTTTTTGTTTCCTCTTAATATGAGGGTCATCCGCAAGCTATTCATCAGTGGCAATGAATTAGCATATTTCTGGAATTTCTTTTTTTTTTTTTGTTTTTAATTTTCAGGGTTTTGTCTCTGTGCTAATCGTTTTGGCCCCAAGTTGGACTTCATTGTTTGAAATGTGAATTTGGAGTGATAGAATGGAGCCAAACAGATGAAGATGAGGGTCATTTTCATGTTTTCCATTATCTTAAAAAACAAAATAAATGATCACGGACACTTGAAGGTTGTGGAGACTATCCAAGTTGAACAAGAGTGGTCAAAAACTCATTACTTTTGGCACAATTAGCAACCTTAGCAAAGAATGAAGAGTTTGCAAAGTCATTTATTGGAAAAGTTATTTGTTTTAAGGAGCTCTGGCATCTTGAATGTAACTTTTTTTCTTTTGCAAAAGATGATCATAATTATGTTGAGATTTAAGTTTTGAAGGGAGATTTTAGGACGACTATACGTTCCAAGCTAACCACACAACTAGTCATTATATATTAGCATTGTTGTAATCCGGCTTGATGGCTTCTTCTTGTTTGCCCCTTGTCCTCATTAAAGTGACTTCTGCAAGTAACAAAATGACAGACCAACATTAGTTGGATGTTAGACACTTTAAATCGCCTTAGGTTGCCTTGGCTTACTTGTTCATATTAAACACAGAGGAGTAAATGCAGATTGACTCTTTTTATGGTTTGTTGCTTAACAACCCATCAACAACACCAAAGTCTAATCACTCATCACCAGTCATAAAAGAGCTCCCTGAATTGACAGGGATTTTTTTTTTCCCTCCCTATATTTCCTCTGCGCTGAGTGCAGATTTAAGATGTAAGCAAACAGATCTTCTTCTCTACTTATGAATTCTGGCTTTCATTTGGAAATCGTTGCGTGCAGTACGTCTTCCACACGCCCTTTGTGGATTTGTGGTATTGCAGGCTTTACCATGTCCTCTTTATGGGCACCAAGATGGGATTCATTTGTGGATTAGCCTTTTGTCACTCTTGTTGAAGCCTTTTTTTTTTTATGTTTGATCGTGTAATGGCAATGGTAGGTCAAATCTGGGTTGAAGGACAGTGTCACAAGAAGGACGAAAAGATATGCTGTCCGAAAGTGCCATATTTGGGTTTGATAATTGGGGGAAAGGGAAACAGAAACAATTGGCAATATTTTGCTGATTCTGTTTGTTTTATTTCTGATTTAAATGTACGGATGGATGTTTTACATGTATAAATTGTGTTGGATGCATTAAAGCAAGGGGATAATTGACATTTTTAATTGTAAAAACCTTTTAAGTCTAAATAGAAGTATTGTTTAACACTGATGGGTCTGTGTCTCCAGCTGGAAATGCCCCTTTGGGCAAAGTATAGTTGTTTAGAACAGTTAAGGATTAATGGGGTATTCTCTGTTTTCCATAGTTAGTGTAGTTGTGAATTTAAAGTTAATGAGAGTAATTTGTAAATCATATTAGTAATTTGCTTTTTACTGTCTTGAAACAAAACTAAAATTGTATTTGCAAGCAGGGTACTTTCTGTTATTAAACTTACAGGTAATACAACAGCAAAAGTCACTTTATGCTTAGGAGTTTTGTGTTCTTTACCGAGATGATTTGTTGTAGGACTCGACTCACAAATATCACACAGGCCGTAATTTGTAAGCAGATCAGCCCCTGCTTCTTCTGTGTCTCTTTATGTTAACTCTCCTCTGTATGGATGGGGTATCTGCATTATGCCTGGAGCGCAGGATTTGTTTGGCAGTGTGCAAATTCGGCCGTTATCCTTCCATGCGATCGTTTCCTTTCTCGCTTATCTCTCCTGGCCCCTCCAAAGTCACCGTACTTTCACACACACTGACAGCGATCAGTATAGCTTTCAGACGCTTGTCTGGCTGAGTCTGCCAGGAAGCGAAGGCCCTCCCAGGTCCCCTCACTGTCCTCAGGGCTTGTGTGATTGAGTGACTGGAGTGAGTGGGGGCCAAAGATAATAGGGGGAAAATATAAAGACATGGGGTGATGATATGATAACACCCCCCACGCTCCTCCTCCCTCTCTTTACTCCCCTTTCCACCTCCCCTTCACTTTTCTTTTTCTTTCTGTCTTCTTTCTGTCCTACCCCCGGTTTTCGTGCACCGAGCCTGTCCCACGCAGTAGTGTAAACCAGAAGTGACATGTGACACCCACTCCCCAGTGATGTGCTGACAAGCGGGTACTAGAATAGGTGACAATGTTTTCTTTTTTTGCCAGACTGGCTTAAGTATGGTGAAGGGATTCATGAAGTATTTATGAAATATATTATGAATCATTGGGTCTGTGTTTCTCCTCTGTATTTTAGGCAGTGGCATTTGCTTTTTAATAAGTAAGGCTTAGAGAAGCCAAGGCTGTGGAAAGGGGGTAAATAGAGGGAAAACTCTTTACATTTCATCTTTACTGGTGTTTCTTTAGAGTAAAAGTTCTATGTTTACACATTTTAACCCTTGCTCACAGCCCCTTCACAGAAACATGCACACACACAATTAAACTTGGTTTCTTCCTCTCATCCTAAGTGTTTCTAATGAGGGCGCGTGCCAGAAAGAAAGGGAAACCGTTTTTGCTCTCAGCGACCAACAATTTTGCCTTTTCTCGGGCGTTTTGAAGCCTGCAGTGGAATCTGGCTGTGGCCTTGATCAGAATTACATTGTGGAAGATGAATTAAGGTTTTTTTTTCTTTTTTTCAATTATCCCAGAGGTTGGCCAGCATTAGAGCATCAGCTTACTCCTGCAGTGAGACTAAACTCTTTAGTTTTGTTCCCCTCATCACCATAGAGCACTTGTTTGTTCTCTGTTGAGCTTTTTTTTTTTTGTATTTTTCTTTTGCCTTGTATAATTTCAGAATAAAAATACCAGTTCACATAAGGCATTTGCAAACAATTAAATTATCAAATTGTTCATTAAATTAATATTATTTAGTGGATTTTATCTTTGTGTTTTTAATTGTTCCTGCACTTTTTTCTTTTGAAAGATAAATCTTGATAGTTTTTTGTTTATTTTAATGTTGAATACAAGATATTACCTGCACCCTAATGTCTTTTGAAACTGGCTTACAAAGTGGAAGAAAGTCTTGTCTGTAGCAATCAGTTGACTATTTCTGATCATTTCTGCACCGCTGTTGTGAATTCCAGCACAGAACCTGCACGCTCCTAGGAAACTCGTAAGTGTATTGGGAAGTTCAGGAGGGCACATGTTGGAAGGGCTTTGGAAGGGGGCCTTTCTGGCCTCATCAGCATTTGAATGTGTTCTGGCTAGTGAAATAACAAAGTATACATAAATATATAGAGATAATGATCTGGCTAAGTCTCTATGTGTGCTGCTGTATTGTTATGCTAATGAGCCAGCTATTCAGCACCAACAATGGTCACATTACAAGAAAAGGCAAAGCACTAAAGGAGATAGTCTTCTGTGTACGTGTCCACTGAGGGACGCGCACATGCTCACCAGGCCCGACTTCTCTCCCTTTGTGTCTAGGTTTTTCTTTCTTTTTTTTTATTACATTTTTCAATTTTAGATAACACTCCAAGAATAGACATCAAACAAAAATGAATCATAAATCGAGGTCAGGACTGAGCCTCTTTCCAAAGCAGAGAAAGGGTTAAAAGTGAAGGTATCTTTAAAAAAGATGGGAAGACTGATAGGAGAGGAGCTCTTCTCAGCAGAGGGTTCAGTGAACCATATGTAGGTGCCCACAGGCTAATGGGCCGGTTGGTCCCTGGCTTGCCAGGTATCCTGTATGCACATCTCCAACCCCCCCCCCCCCCATCTCAAACACACATACACGCACGCACACACTCTCTCTCGTCATCCTCCAGCACCCACCTCTCCAACCCCTCCCACCTTCACTCTGTGAAAATACCTCCTCCACTTTCCTCTAATCTCACCTTTTTCTCTGGTGCTGACCTGGGGAGGCTCTCTTTATTCCCCACTGCACGCCAGAAGCCAGCGTTGTGATCGGAGCCCGGGCCCCTGTGCTGGTTCCCCTCTCCTCTCCTCTATCCTTGCCCTGGCTGCCCGCCTCCCCGACGGCTGTGCTCTATTGATTTACTCCTCCAACCACTGCTGTCTGTCTCTGTTTTGCACCACCAGCACCTAGGTCCCTCATCTCTATAACCCTCCCTCTTTCCTCATTTTCTTTGCTGTCTTTCTTTTTGTCTTTTCATACTTTCTTTCCATCTTTCCTTGTGTCCCCTCCTACACAACCATGGGCTGTGGAAGAAAAAAAAAGGATAAAGAAGACAGAAGGAAGGAAAGAGACATGGAAGAATGGAAGTGTGGGAGGAGAAACGGGGCCTTTGATTTTTCATTAGAAGCACCTTCATATTTTAATGTTGGGTTTAATCGGGCCCTCGTGCCTTAAAGAAATAACCACTGAGAGATGATCCCTCGGCCTTCAAAAACTATATGGCGTTTCTTCAATCAAAGCCCTTCTTGAATTCGCTCTTTTGTTTGGAGTTCACTTTCAACCCCCCCGCCTTCTCTTGCTGTCTCCTGGCCTATCACTTTGTGGTTGCAGTCGTTAGGCTTATTGACTGATCTCGGCAGTACTTAGCAATAGAAATGACTTTGACAGGGGAACCCCCCCCATCACAAAGGTATAAGCATGAAATGGTGCGATATCAGAATAGTGTAATCTACCTCTGGCAAATGATAAAACCCTGTTTACTTGTATGTTAATTGATTGATAGATTTAAAAAAACCTAATAAAGAGAAGTTTTATCACAGTTGTGTCAAACTGAGTCAGGTTTTTTTTTTCTTTTTTCAGGGACGCGATCTTTTTGAAGCTGATCCACTCTGTCTCCCTAAAATAAGTCTCCTCACCTCACACCTGCTTAGATATGTCGCTGGCTCATTTATTACCCTGCCGTTGTTGATCATTCACCTTTATTTGTGTTTTTTGACAATCGTTTCTGTGAGACTCCTTGAGGTGTTTCATGGAAGTGGAACACAATGCAGTGTGCGTAGAAGCCACCAAAGCGCCAACCTGTGAGCTAATGAGAGGCCCCATGCTGTTATCTAAGGCTCCGGCTTCTCTGCCACTGCTGCACTTCTATTAGGGAAGAGAACACACACCGGGCTACCATTCACATATGATGCACACGTGCGTTCTCTAAAGGAGGTTTCCCCGGGATGCAAAAGCTCATAGGAGCCTCTGTCTTACATATAGTAGCCCCCATGTATGCTTCTGCACTCACACAAACGCACAGCAGTCAGAAATAAAGGATGCAATGGCACCAAACACCGCAATAAAACAAAGGCGCAAATGACACCCTCCTGCGACAATCCCAACTGTAGCTGCTTCCCTTTGTCTGATAATATATCAAATGTATTTTTAAAAAAAGAGCACTTAATTGAACAACCTCTCCCAGTTTGTTTGTGTTAAAGGGGAGTAGAAGATGCTAGACAACAATTTGTGTGTGTGTTTTCCTTTGTGCCGGCTATGCGTGTGTGTGTGTGTTAAACCCCTGCCGAGCAGAGATGCATTATTTAAGATGCTGTTGTGATACTTGTGCCTGCTTAAAGGTCTCAGCTTCCTTTTAACGCCATGCCGCATCAGCCCACCTCTGCCCCCACTTGTGGGGGGAACCAGAGTGGGGCCTGCTGGCACTGGTCCACACATCACCTGGGAAAATATCACAGCAGGGGAGGAGAGGAAGTGAAATATAACCTTTGAGTTTAGCACACATTTTTGTGAACAGACATTTCACTGCCCCACTTCACTGTCACTTCTTCACTGACTTTAGAAATATTTATTCTTGAGGATTTTTTCTAAGATGGTCAGTGATCTCATTTTATACCCACCTTAAGTTTTTAAAAAAATATTTTATACATTCATAGAGCAACTGTGACATGAAAATAAGAGGATTGAATGTCAGTTAGTGGCAATCACATGGCATTAGACATAAGCGTTATTAAGTCTAACTTTTGCAGTTGCTCTCCTACTGGTGAAAAACCCTGTAATGGAACCTAGTACTATAAATTGAATGTGGTTAATTACTCTTCATGCTATGCCACCAGCCGTGTGTGCAGGGTGAAAAGGAAAAGCTTGGGAAAGAAGAGGGAAAAAGCGTCTTCAGAGGAACTTCAGGGCCCCTCATTACACTCTGCCCCTGGGTATTTTTACGCCTTTTATTTCCCATCTAATGAACTGTTTACATTTTTTTTTCTGCTTTCTAGGCGCCACAATTATTCGACTTGTCCTTGTGTCACTCGTTGCACCAGGCAAAAAGCAAGGAGGAGAGTTGGAGGGCATTAAAATGTGAATATGGATCTCAGTTTGTTTCATTTGAATTTTCAGAGAAAGTTTTGTTTTACATTACAAAGACATTAATTGTAGACTGATTTGAATTTATTTTGAAAGTTCATTATTTCTTTTTTTTTTTCTTCAACTAATAAGTTTTTCTGTGAGCCAATGTTCATGAAATGTATTTTCTTCTTTGTGGTTTATGAAGGAATTAAAAGAATCGCCATGTTTATTTAGAGAAAGTATACCATTGCATGCTCATAGACTATAAAGGAATTGCACACAAAGAAGATATCCGTGTATTTGTTATAATTGAATTAATATCATTTGCTGCTCAGAGGATTATGCTGAACTGATTAGCATATCTGATATGAATTGTTATGCATGCATATGTAATTACAATTTGATGAGTAAAGAAGAACACTTTTTTTCCCCCTTGGTCTGCTATCGATGTCAACAGAGGTAAAACGTGTGTTTTTGACAGGACACCAGCACCTCCGTTCCCGCATTTGACGGGATGTGTGGAGTTTTAAAAGGCAGGCCACTTTGCATAAAGTTAAGATGTACCTTTGTACTTTTCTTGTGTGCTTCCGGGAATAGAAGCAAATTCTCACCCAAGATTAAAAAAGTGACAAAAGACAGACCTTTCAAAAGGATTTAAATAAAGCTCTTTTTTTTTCTTTTTTCTGAGCAATAAGGTATCTTCTGAAAGTGCATATTCTTTTTTAGATTACAAAGCCTGATTAGTTGGTTTCGTATCAAGACGCAGAGCTCTGTCTCCATGTACTGTAAATAGAATGAGTTGGTTTTAGAGCCCTTTTTTTTTTAAAATGGAAAATAAGATTTTAGTATAGAGCAGATATCTGCTTTCCTGACCTCAAGACTGAGCCTGTTGTCACTAAACACCCAAACTTATAATCAAAATCTGTTACTGTATTAAGCAGTCAGTATTGCACCTGCTTGTGTTTCACATCAAATGGGAAGGCAGTAGTCGCTTAGGAATCTGTTGTTTTCCAGAGGGGGAATCCAAAAGCTGGAGTGTGTACTGTAGGTACAGGGAAAGTAGCGGCAACACTTTCATTTCAATGACATTTTTCATTCTTTATACTTTCTTTGTTATCTACTCTGTTCTCATTGCAGAAACCCTTCATACATTCATCTGTAACAAACAGCTATTTAGAAATACCAAAAAAGCCCTGCATATGGTTTGAAGGCGACGTAAGCCTCAACATTCAAATCAATGCTTCTCCCAGGCTTCCTCGTCTCAATTACTGGTGAAGTCGTCTTTCCCCTAAGTTGCACTGAAGCTCTTTAAGATGAAACTCGACTTAAATGGAGTATGTGGGTGTTTTTCCTGGCAAAAAAAAAAAAATGTGCGTGTGGCTGGTGTACAAGTGTACATGCTGTCTTTATATTGTCTTTATTGTCTTTCTGATTTTTAACAAATCTGAAATTCCTTTTTCTTGTGCTTACAATTGCACTAACAGCAACACAGTGACCATGTGGTTACCCTTGTGCAGAAGGTGGTGCTTTACAATGCTGGAATCAGAAAGACGCTTATGTTTTTTAATATTGATAGAATATGATTAGTTTAAATTATGTTTCATATACATAAACGTATGCGTTAGGCATGTAAATAAAGGATGATGAGTTTCATGATGAAAGAAAGTAAATCAGAAAATACCATGCTTACGTTTTTGTCCTTTTATTTGGAATTGGCTGTTCCCAGTTCATTTTACATTAGAGCAATTAAGGTAAAGTTCAGATAATATTCAAAAAACAAATGCAAAACAGACTTAAACAGCATCTTTTGATAGAGTGTTCCTTTGTAACAATCTATGTCTGTGTTATTTCAGTCTGTGCTGCCAGTCTTTTCCCCAGTAGGCGTTTAGTGGTTAGGTTAGGTCCCCGTGGTTGGCTATTGTTTGGGTGCGCTTGTTTGGGTTTTGTGGTCTGGGTCCTCTATCTACTCAGTAATTACTCCAGAGAACTGTGACCCTCAGCGTCACGATAATAACAAATCACATCAGCGAGGAGTTTCCACCCAGTGCTCCAGCTTATGAGGAGAGACAAATAAATAACATCAACTGGCTCAGTTTTGATTGGTTCCAAAGTTATTTCAATCAAGCAACTTGATATAATCACTCCTGAGGTTTGAATTGGCATTTTCAAGTTGGGTTTGTGCTTCTCTCGTGGGAGGTACCATTAAAGTGCTTAATGCAATATCTTCTTCAAACTTTTACTGTTAAGAGAGAGATAGTAGGAAAGGATAGTGCCTTTGAGGGAAAAGAAAAATGTCCCCACCAGGTAATTGGTGTTCCTTTGCTTATTCCCTGACTTTGTTTTATTTACTTAGAGTCAATTACAATATAAATATAGAAAAATTGAAAGAATTTGTGCTGAGGAAAAGTGATATTTTCATTCCTCTGCTGGTGTTTGTCTTTGATTTTGCCCACCTCCTGCAGCCCACCTAGAAACCCTGTCAAGGCGGTGACAGAAAGCGAAGGAGGCTTAGTAAACACTTTCTGTGTCTGCTGCTGGTGTGTATTTAGTTTAGAGGGCATGCCAAGAGGCTGTTTTTCCATGGGTCGGGCGTCTGTAAACAAGCAGTACAACGGCAGCCCACTCTTCCACAATCGGAGGTGGCACGCTCTGAAGTGTGTATGAAATGTGTGTGTCTGAGTGTTTGTCTTTTTGGGTGCTCCCCCCCCCTTTTTTTGGGGGGGACATGGCATTCCCTCTTATTCTAGCCTATCTAGAGACAGAGAAAGAGAGAGAGAGAGAGAGAGTGTGTGTGTGTGTGTCTGTGTGTGTGTGTGTGTGTGTGTGCGCGCAAGAGAAATAGAGAGAGAGGCAACCCCAAATCCGATGGGCCGCCAATGGGTGATGAATTATTCCCTGTCTGAGTCACAGCATTGGTGTTATCACAGAGCCTGCCACTGCACTGGGATGACAGCAGTGACAGCCCCTAGAAAAGATTTAGTGCTGACAAGTGATACTTCCTCATAATACATCTCCCTGGCCCTCTCCCCTGTCCCTGGTTCCTCAGCCTCTCCCTGCACACAAGATGTTTTTTTTTTTTTTTTAATCCCTCAACTTGTATTTGTTTAAGTGGGCAAGGCGTGTGTGTGTGTGTGTGTGTGTGTGTGTGTGTGGTGGAGGCTCTTTGCCACCACTTTTGTGGCATAAGTGCATGAGGTAAAGTCAATCACCTTGGATGGAGGCATAGGCACAAACCCTGAATACTGCTTGTTGTCAGTACATGTGCTGTAAGGGCAAACACACTCACATACACATACACACCCTCCATGTGTTTGATTCAGTTTGTCACTGAGTTCCATTAGGGGGCTCTCGTGTTTAAGGAATGCCTGTTGTGTTTTTGCATCAACAACAGTACTAAGCCATATTTCCCCACTTGTTTTCTCTTTTTCCTATCCTCTGTTTCTTCCTTCTTCTTTTTGTCCTTCTTCGTCATCCTCCTCCTGCAGAAAAGGTCACGCATTGCCTACAGTGATGAGGTGCGCAACGAGCTCCTGGGGGATGACGCTGGTTCCTCTGAGAGTCAGGTAAGGTGCTAATCAGGGGCCCGAATGACACCAGTGTGGGTGGCTGACTGGCCCCCAGGGTTGGGAGGTGGGCCCCTCGTAGCGGCCATCGTGAGCTGAAACCACACCATTGTCACTAAGCCATGCGGAAGTAACACTGTTTAATGCAAAGCTGGGCTACCAGTGAGTGGGCTCAGGGCATGGGACCAGTGTCTGGACACAGCCAGATTGTGACCAGCATACACGTACACAAGCACTGCGCCTAAACGCAAATACACACTTCAACACAACACAATCACAATCCAAAACCCCAGCTTCCCTTCTCCAACCGTCCCACAGCTGTTCTCCAGCCGGGTACGGACTCAGGCTCATAATAGATCCTCGTGATCAAGGTACAGACACACACACACACACACACACACACACAAAATGAACACATAGTCACAAAATCTTACTCTCTTGTCTTTTTGTAAACTCCAGTGGTGGCAAACCTGCACAATGAAGATACACAAAGTGAATGACATCTTATCTAACTGATGACTGAAACAAATTCTAAGTACTTCAAAAAATTTATTTAGTCATTAAATATTTTTATTTAGTATATCATGTCAAGCTTTACATAAAAATCTTGGATTTTTTTTTTTTGGGGGGAGGGGTTAATCAATTAATTTTTCTTTGACCTCTTTAATCTATTTTTAACTGTTATCCAGCAGTCTATTCACAATTGGTTTGTTGTTTTTTGAAAGGCAATGTGTAGTAATATCAGTCCAGCCTGTTGAATTTGGGGGATGTAAACAAGAAGAGCACATGAGCAATTTTCCTTTGTTGTCAGCAATGTTTTGAGGGGGTTCTTGATTAAGAAAACATTGTGATTTTAATTTGACAAAAATATACCACTGTCTTTTAAACTTAATTTTAAATGGTTTCCAGTAAAACAGTAATACATCAGTAAAACAGTAAAACACTTACCCATTGCTCACCTGCACAGCTGCCACTCATATGCAGCCACTCTCAACTATGACAAAATATCTTTTGACTAATTATATGTTGCCTTTAGAGTCAGCTGTCATCTTGCAGAGGTTACTGTGTCTTAACACACACGCACACACACGCGCGCGCGCGCACACACACACACACACACACACACACACACACACACACACACACACACAAATAAATACTTTGCACATACTAAAAAGGAAAAAAAGATGAATTCATATTTGCACATTTAGTCCCACAGTGCTGTGTGAGTATATTTAGATGATTCCCACCCAGGCAAAGCTAAATAAAGTTATCTGGTTTTTTTTTTTTTTTTTTTAACATTTCCCTATTACCATTTCAATGATGACCCATGAACTGCACATCTTAGAAACATATGTATCACGAGCCAAGATGTGTAATTGATATGCATATTCTTGACAAATTAGCGAGACACAAAAGTGACTCTGACATTTTATGCAGAAGTTGGAAGGAGATTTGCTGTCAGAAATGCCATATTTGAGACTCTGATGGGTCCTATCAAAACCTTGTCAAGGAAAAGCTGAAAATCCAGATCACATTTCACTTTGAATCTTATTTCCCTGTCAGTAAAAATGTATCTAAAATATTTAAAACTAATATATGTAAATCTCAAATGTACACATCTAAGAGGAAAATAAAAAATGTTAGTATAAGATTAATATTATGGCATGAAACTATAAATTTAGATTACAGGTTTTTACAAGTTGCGGTTGTATTGTAATTAGGACAAAAATATTATTACATTTGACAATAATAGTCACATTTATTTAATATTGTTTCATGATATATTGTATTTCTAACTTTTTTAAAAAAAAAGAATAAAATGTTTGGCTTTAATCAATGCATGTACAGATAGAAGAAGTCAATTGTGACATTTAAATATATAAACACACATCCAGCATTATTTAATCCCAACATAATCATACATTATATTACAAATCACAAATTCAGATTTAGGTTATCTATTCATTTTAAACTAAGAGGAAGACATTTTTTAACTTGGGAAATTTAGATCAAACGTGATGCCCTTTAAAAAATATGAGCTAAAATATGTGATTTATTACTCTTCTTTCATTTTATATTCACAAATGTATTTATTGAAAACACTTCTGTGACTAAAAATATAAAATATTTTATCCAAAAAAGCATTTTAATGAATGATAATAGTGTCTAATGTAAAACTTTAAAAAAATATATATATTATACACACACACACACACACACAAAAGCAAAGCAGGAGTTCATCTCGGGGGGAGGGCAAAAGCAAAGTAAATAGATGATATACATTTTTTCCTTTTTCTTCCAGGTGCCGTATTTGCCTCATTTTCATTTTTTAAACTTGTGGAGATAATACTTGTCTTGGTCTTGCTGTGAGTGGAGTACTCGCAACTTCAGGGTTTTTTTTTATCTAACGAGACGGCGGTGATAGGAGAGGGGAAAAGATGGTGGGGGCCGGGGCAAGTCGGTCAATTTAATTCCTGACGATCTAAAAGAGGTCAGGATCATTTCATATAGCCCTGGCTGAGCAGATCATTACCAGTCACAAATCTGTTGGTTACATGGCAAGGATTTATAGCTAAGTAAATAGGGAACCGTCATAAGTTCTGAAAATGGCGTGTTGGCCCTGCGATAATGGGTAAAGGACGATTTAATAGAGTTCGGCATTTATTCGTTATCTGTATGCGGACAGAGACTGAATTGGCACTATCACTCATTTTTTTTAATAATGTGGTGGGCTACCATTGCACTTTTTTTTTTCCTGTTTCCTCTGCATGCAACACACGCACAAATGTTACTGCACACACACACACACACACACTGTCAGGGCACATAGACGCCACACACAAAGCAACAAATGCACACACATTTTTCACACACGAACACTATACGGAATAGTTTCGATTTCAGTCACAGCAGAAGGCTTGGCCACAAGAGATTGTGCTGGTTTGAGCCGGCATGGACCAGATTTTACAGGCTACAAAGGAAGCAGATTACCACTTGTATCGAATTCCGTATTGGATAAAAAAAAAAAATCTTTTGTTTGAAAAAAAAAAAATTGCTGATTATCATAACAGAAAAATTGCAGCAGTGCAATTTTGAATACTGGCTGGCATCACAAAAACACAAGGAAATGCGCTCATGCAGGAGTAATTATACCATTTACAATATTCTGTATTTACTGCTGTATATCTCTTGAGCAACACGAGCATCACTGGCCACACTAAAGAATGGATGCCAAAGAAAAATAAAGCTAAACGGGAAGAAACAAGAAAAACAGCTCACCATGCCCCTCATATAGTTTTAACAAATCCTCCACAAGGGCTTGCAATCACTCAGGCAGCACAAATGAGCTAGAACAAGTTTTGTTTGGTATCCATTGACTGATGGCAGAGCTGTGGTGAGGGATCGCAGGATCTGATGGGGTTTTTTGGGGTTTTTTTTTCCAAGCCCCAAATAACCACATTCACAGTGTCGTTTTAAACTTTGGCCTCTTCAATAATGCATTCTTAGCGGGGAGTTGTTGCTTAAGTTAGAAAAGAGTGTTTCCACACTAAAGTGCGCCTTGTTACTGCCGACATTTTCAAGGGTAAGAGCTCTTTATAAAAACATGGAGCTATACTTGTTTACCTCCCACATTACAGATATTGACAATATTTTTTTTTATTTGCACCACTCAGTGAAATGTCATAGAAATATACTTATGATAAACAAAAATGGTGCAAGAACTATTTTTGAGACGCTTCTAAAATTACAGTGGAATATGCTGTGGCAAATGCAAGATTATGATGTGTGAGTTACTTGATATTTTTCAGTCAGTTTTTGTCTAGCATAGATTCCTCCTGAATTCATTATTTATGGCAAATTTCTTTGAGTGTGTTTACTAGTTTTGTTATAAATAGGAGAGGGAGATTTAGGCTGTGCTGTGAGGCTTTTTTGTTGTTGTTGTTGTTTTGAATTTCGGTATAAGATAAAAGCAAATGTTAAGTTATAGTTTTAATTTTAACTAGATTCTCTTCCTGTATCATACGCAACTATCCCAAATAAACGGTTCAAGTATTTGTGGCCCTGAGCCTCATTTTACATCTACTACCTTTTAATGTTGACCAATTAAATTAAATTAATTAAATTAGATTAATAAAATCACCTCCACAAGGCATACACATAAAAAAAACAAAACAGTGTGCTTCCTCTTTCTCTTCCAAATGTATTGCAGTCCCATGTGAAGCCTTCCTCTTCTGCAACCCTAACCTAAGAACAGGCCAGGCAACCAACCTTTTAATTGTGATTGGGCATAATTAATGGCAAATGGGATTACTGCCCTCCCTCAAATGTCTGTTTCATTATCAGAGATGCAAGAATTTCCAGGACAGGGAATAGGAGTAGCATTTCTTATTTACTTCACTTTAAATTTGTTATTCTCTTTCATGAAAAATGTATAGCTATGCTAAGATTCATTTTTCATGATCTATGGTTGTCCCAATAATAAGCAGTACTGTATGTATACACAGTTGTAGCCTTACATGGCTTTCCATGAATAAGCTGAACAATCTGCACCTTTATGCGATTGATAAGCAACATGAAATATTGACAGCAAACCAGGACTGATAAACAGCAGTGCAAAATAATGTGCCTCAGCATTTTTATAACTTGGTTCCAAAGGGCACACATTCCCCCCCCCTTTTCCAGAGAATTGAGCAGTGACAGATGAAAATTTTTTTGCTCAGCATTCAATCGTACTATAAATGTGCAGATGATATTTTACTCATTCTTTCTTTTCTCTTGCCATATCAACTTCTGTAATGTGACTTCGTTGATAATGTTGGTTGATTCTGCGAGTTGAGCGATCCATTCCCTCTGCTTGTTTAATGTGACAGCAGCAGGACTTGATCTTTGTTTGTTCAAAAAAAGTCAGCCCAAGTGGTGTGTTTAGCTCCGTTTAATGTGTTTGTCTTGTGATTTTCCAAATGCTAAACATGCAAACAGATAAGTTGTCAAGGTTAATTCGCTATCCAGCCATATGACTGATCATCTCCCTGCCGTGTTTCTGCTTTTTTTAAAATCTGTCCTTCACTTTCTCTCAATCTTTCTCTTCTTTCCCTTTTTGCTCTCGCGATGCAGTTGATAAAGTTGCGTGAAGAGGTAAGTGCTTTTCTGCTCTAAGAATTTTAATTCTGCTTTCCCACTGAAACTTCCTTTTGCCCTCCTTTCTCTGTTAGAACATTAAAAGGGCTCATTTGGACACTTTCTGGATGTCTGATCGAACAAGGATAAACCACAGATCATGAATTCACTAAGGGCCAGTCCCTCTAGTTCCCCTCCCATAAGTATCAGGAAGTGAAAGGCAAATATTGGGGAATCCATCTCAGTTTCAATTATTGGGCCCAACATCATTCAAGAACTTGATCAGCTTTTTAGTTTTGATTGGGAATGGCAGCTTGTAACTGTTACTGTTTCTCAAATTTCTTAACATGGGGCAAAAAAAAAGCTGCTTTTCGACTTGCGTAGTAAAGTAGATTGAGGTTATTTTTAGTGATTTTTGTTATGTGTTTAAGGATGTACATTGTAGGCTAGTGTTTGTTTAGTGCTTTTGATTACAAATGAAAGGAAAGGGGTGCTCAGTAAGATGTTGGGCCACCACATGCTGCACCTTGGCTTTGATTGATCGAGTCCCTGGAAATCTCCTGGAGGGAAGGAACACCGTTCTTCCAAAAGATATTCATTCGTTTGGTCTTTTGATGATGGCGTTGGAGAGCGCTGACTAACACATTAATCCAAAATCTGCCAGAGGTGATCACCTGGGTTGAAGTGAATCTGAAGACCATAGCATATACTCACATCATTTTAATACTCATCAAGCTATCCAGTGACCCCTGTTTCCATAGACTGTATATAAAAGAAGCCTCAAATTTTCCACCTTGTCTCGTTTCTTTAACTTAGTGACAATATTCACTGTGATGTAAAATTGCTTTTAGTACCCTTACCCCATTTCACCTCCTCCCCAAAAGTGCAAGGAATTTTTCATCATAGTAAACAAAACTATTTTGTATACTAGACTGTAATCATGTTTACATCTTCGGTAAAGTTTGACATTAAAGGAGAGTGACTTGCTTTTGAAGCCAGTCTCAAGTGGCTATTTGAGGAACTGCAGTTTGGAATTTCTGGAAGAAAATGTTGTGCATTATTAGCTTTTAGTGTATAAAACATCTGAAATAGTGTTTTTAATTTAGCAGAAAAGAAAAAGTTGGCTACAAGCATACAACTCAGAGGTTGGTAATAGGATAATTTCCCATCTGTGTAAGGGTCTGTTGAATCTTAAAACACATTCAACTTCATACATGAAAACAAAATGGGAGGAGGAAGGAGGAGTTGTCATAGTAGTCAAGTCATACTGGGCTCCCACAAATACCTATCACTATGCTTGATATGTTTATGAAGTCTACATAAAGTTTGCTTTGCTCTATTTGAGGCAGATTCGTTTAGTAACTGTAGGTTACGTTATATTCTTGTCCTGCCCTGAACTTGTCTTTGTATCTATAGCTACAGTATGTTGTTAAATGTGCCTTTGAGTGAGACTTTATTCAAGAGGGATTCTGCGGAAACAGAGTAATTCAATTCCTATCAAAGCCTCTCCATTCACACCTATCCATAATTTAGAGTGCCAACCTGGCCCAGATGCCATGTTATTGTGCTTTTTTCTTTTATTTAGCTGTACTTTTGTTTCCCCTTCTTCTTCCCGCTTTTTTCCTGCATTTCCTCCTAGCCTGAGGGTCAGAAGACATCTTGAGTTACCTCACCTGTCTACCCTGTTTGGAATGGTCCAGTCTGTATAATCGGGCTTGAATCTTTGCCCTCGTCGCCATTGCAGTCTTTTACCCTTTTGCTCTTGCTGCATTTGAATCAAAGGCTGGCACAGCTTATACACACTTAAGCCTTGCTTTTAAAAAAACTACACTTTTTTTCTTCAGCTGAAAAACATGTTTAAATATTTAGCACCCATATTCACAGCTGTTTGACACTTGTAATTCCTCGTCTTACAAGTCCCAAACAAACGGCAGAGAAGATCACACAGTCAGTCTGAATCACAGCTGTCATCATTATTCACTTTGACTCTCCCCCACCCTTATTGAAATAATAAGGAAATCATCTGAACTTTGGAAAATGGTGATAGTAACCGCCTGTGTTTGATATTGAAAGAAGGCAGGAGAAGGAAAGAAGAGGGGAGAGATTTCTTTTGAGCTACAGCTGCATTGTTCTGGGGCTCCCTGTTAATAACTTACAACTGAAGAGTGTTTCTTGACGCAAAAAAAGCACAACAAAAAAACACCATTTTTGTGGTTCCTAAGAAGATCTTTGTTCAAAATGTAGGTGTCAGATGAAAAGGCATACATACATAGGTAGGAATGGTGGTGGTGGTGGCGGTGGGGCTCACCAGTGCACTCTCAGATGCACAATATTTATCATATATTATATTTCAGTCTTTTGCTAGAAGGCTCCATGAGAGGATCAGGCATGATTTGATGGGATACTCAGTTTTTTTCAACTGGATAAATGACAGATCTGAGTTGCAAGCCTGCTTTTGAGCTCGAAAAGGTGTTCTGTGCATGTCTTTGCCTTGTTCTGGTTTCACAGTGGTTATATCAGAACCGCAAGGGTCAAGCCTTGATATGGAACGTGTAGCACACCAGCAGCCACTTTGCATTTCTCTCAGCAAAAAAATGCTGACAAGAATGGCTTGGATCTTTGCTTGCTGCAGAATAGAAAAACCTAGTTAAAAACTTGAATACTTTTCCACCATTTTTGGTTGTACAATATTGGTATATTGGAGCAATATTGCTCGTCTGTAAGAGTTGCTGCATTGTAATTTGTAGGCATCATCTCTTTATCTGCAGCAGTGTAGTGAAGGATCTTTAGTTTAATTTGTACATGTTCTTTTTCATTATTTTCCCTGGTGTCATCTTGTGTCCATGGCTGGATTGTTCCATTATTAGGGCCATCACAGTGTGCCATTACTGGATTCTTAGTGTCTGAACTTTCACCCTTTCCTTCAGGTTCTGTCACCGTGAAACTCAAGATGCATTATTCTAATGATCTCACACACACACGTATATTGCCACTACCACCACTACCCCCACTACCCCCCACCCCCAAGTGCCCCCCTTCCCAACTCACACACCCACCCACACTCACCCAACCCTCCCCCCGGGCCTAAAAGAAGACAGAACGAGGGAGAGAAGAGACACAGAAAGAGAAATTCAGGAGGATAAAGCTTTGAAGTGGCTTTCCATCGCAGCTAGTCTGCCGGCCGTCTCCCCGAGACGTGTCACCTTTGCCGAGAGGGAATAGGAAAATCACGTTTCGAATGGTAATGATAACATACTAATCACTTGAGCTCTTTGAAGAACCCAGGGAGTGCGCTACTCTGTCAGTATCCCTGGCTGCCTCATGCTCCCAGGCACACACAGGCACTGCAGCCATGGTCTAGGTGTATTAGCTTAAGCGTTGCATGTCAGTACGTCCCCTGTATCGCAGCTGATCCATAGGGGCTCATTATAGCCCAAGCTTGGTATCCGTTTTCTCCCCCATGTATACTGCCATCATATCTGTTGGTGGAACTACCTCTTCCACGCCACCTCAAACCCCACTACCACAACCTTCACCAAAAAACACACCACGCCTCGCCCCACTCACCAGCTACTTATCAGTTTCCTCCTACCACAAGATCATTTTATCACTCAGCCACCCAGCCCATTCTCCTATCTCTCCATCCTCCCCCTGCCCTCCCTTTAACTATTAAAAAGTATCTCTGCAATTTTAAATGACATCTGTCAGCGGCACAAGAAAAGGAAATCGAGGGAAAGAAAAGAGTTCAGAAGGAGTTTTCTCCTCCCTGCTCTTTTCCTATCCCTCTTGTTGTCAAAGTTTGAAAAGTGTGTCGTTGACTTATTTTTTTTTTTTCCCCCTCCACATTTTTCATTTCCTCTGAGTGATTAGCTGGTACACATTTGACAGCCAAACCAAAACTAGAGATTTCACTTCTTTCCCCGTCCCCTTCACTCATGTGATGGGCATAAACCCTTGTCAGATGGGCGTCTGTCATTCATTGGGTTGTTTTCCAGTGTCAGATGTGTTAAATCTGATCAGTTTCTTAAGGTTGCACATTAGAAAGGCTGTCACAACCAACAGCATTCAAGTAAACATTTAAATCTTCCATGTTTATGCTGTTTGATTGTAGTGCGGGTTTAATGAAAACTGGGTCGTATGTTGGTCTTGCACAAAAAGTGTCCCAGTTCAGTGGATGTTGTATTTAGTCTTTAAGTGTGTCTTGGTGTGTTATATAAGTGGTTGGGCGCTTTGGACTCGACAGACATGTTGTAGGTAAATAAATCCATAGGTTCTGTAGTTTTTAGAGCTTGGGAATTCTGTTTGTAAGGCCAGTATGATAGAATTTAAAAGTCAACTCAAAACAGTCAGCGGTTGCAGACTTTTAACTAACTTGATCTAAATTTAATTAACTGTTTTAGACTTTTAGAGAAAGCTTTGAAGAGAAGCTGGTAAAACCTGTAAATGTTGGCATTTTAAAGCTACCACTATTATTACAACCTCCACCAAGGAAAGTAAGAGGCCACAGAGGACCTCCAGTCAACAGATGAGCTCTTTTCTTGTCTTTCTTGTTAGATAGGCGTTCAGTGGGTAGAGAAGAAGCTAAAACTTCTGGCTTACTTGGTATCCACGGAACTGCTATCAGTAGTTTGTACTCATGAACATATATATATTACATATCGCAGCCTTAGCTTAGACCTTGACACTCAAAAACATCCACTTTGAAAAAAATATATAAAATTGCCTTTTTAATCATTTATGAAACACACCTTTTCTTGCTGTGCTCTCTGAACCCCATGCTTTAAATGGGCAGTCTTGTCAATTGTTGATAGCTGTGAGGAAGCCAAGGGGGAACACAGTAACGTATACCACTAATGTGATATATGTTTATACATTCATGACACTGATGGGTTTGAAAAATCTTTTTTTTTTTATATCTTTAAAACAGTTTATATGTGGCATTACTACCCACACGTAGAGGGGGTAGATGTTGATTTTTGTCTGGAATCTTCCCCCCAGCTAGACACCATCAACTGGACCTGATTTTCTTTTACCTGGGCAGCTCTTTAAATGAAATTGCATTTCATCTTAAGGCAGGGAGTTGAAATAAATTAACTGTTCTCTGTAAGAGTGGAAGGCCAGGCTGTGAAACAGTACAAGGAGGCAGCAGAGTTCCAAGTAGTTCCTCTTTTTATGTCCAAGATGAGGCAGCAGCACCCTTTACATGCATTTGCTTGATATTCCATCGGGACACACCACATTGTCATCCATGAAGGTTATTGCCAACATGGTTGTATTATGTTGTCGCTGTGGATGTGGTCTGTCTGCTTAGGTGACGGTGCTGATGTGTTTCTTTGAAATGGGTCCCAGCCCTCTCAATCAATTTTATTTTGTGTTTGTTTCTCTGGCTTGATTTTGTTTTTTCTCTTTTTGTTTTTCTATTTATTGCAGAGAGCACATCTGTTGGACAACACAGAGAAGCTGGAAAGGTCATCACGGCGACTGGAGGCCGGCTACCAGATAGCAGTAGAAACTGGTACGTGTTCTGTTATGGATTGGAAAAGGAGTGGGGCGTCGTTGGGTGGGGGGTTCAAGATAGTGTTGAGGATGAGTGAGCGACAGCAAATTGTCTTGCTCATATGCGAGGTGGGTATGTGTTTGTGTGTGTGTGTTTGGAGGGTGGAAGGAGGGGAGTCGGGGAGGAAAAAAAAAACTCTTTCCTTGACGCCTGATGACATTTTCGGGAGCACATCAAAGGTGAGCCAGGGAGGGAGTGAGAGAAGTGTACAGGCGACAGATCGGGCTCTGCTTCTCCTTGCTCTGCTCCTGAAGAAAATTCAAGCATCACTATGGCTGTGTCTGTGTGTGTGTATTATGTATGCATGTGCATTTGGTGGGTGGTGCGGTGCCTTTTTTTTTTTTCCACAAACAGATAGGGGGTCTATGAAAATAAACAATGTCAGCATTCCTCCTGAAGTTCTTAATTCAAGAGCGCACAAGAAAGAAAATAAAAACATATCACTTTCTAAATAAATCCTCTTAAAAACACACAAACTCCTTTTTTTCCCTCATTATCAAGGATGGTTTTAATCTTAAAATAGGAAAAAATCTCATTGGGATCTTAAATAGATTTAACCAGTTAGCATATTTTTTTTTTCCTCCCTGTCTTCCTTACTGACAGTCACCACATTATTGAGGCACAGTGTATTCCTCAGAGATATATCAAAGCTCATTCTTGAAGTATCAACCAGCTTTCTGTGGCTTCCGTTGTAGTTTTGAAAAAGTTTGTCAATTTACACTATAATCGCAGGGTGGCTGGTGTGTGCGACATCGACAGATTTAATAATTCAAGTCAAGGCAGGTTTGCACGGAGACCACTGGCTTTTGATGTTCCCTGTAACTTGCATTCACAAATTCCTAAATACAATCTGCATTCTCTGCCTAAAAATGTTGATTCAAATTTCCGAGATGATTCTGACGTTGTTAGAGTTTCTCGACAGTGTCAAATTCTGCTGCAGCCGGCAGATTTTTTTTTTTTAATTCCGCTCTGCCGCGGCTTTCGCAGTGGCTTGTTTTGATGTTTTGCCTCACAGCTTGGTTGTTGGTAAAGAAGTGCACCGTGACTTAGCAGTGCTGAGCACCTCCCGTGTCCAGCGGTTTCTCCTGCTGTAGTCAGCAACATGCCCCTTGACCCTGTGTCACCAGTGGCTGTCTCATCCAGTGTGTGTGCAGCTAGCTAAGAACAATGCCCGTTTATCCTGCCTTGGTCCCACACACGTGGCTCGGTCCACACCAGCTGTGGGGTGTGTTTGTGGTTTGGTGGGGAAGCTTCGCCCCGTGTCTTTAATCCATGACCCCTTCCTTTACTCTGCTGTCAATACCAACCCTCCGCTCAGATGCACAACCTGAAATGGCGATGTCTCCAGGTCAAATAGAGAATACGTCTGCACAAGGAACGTAGATCCACACGGCATACGCAGCTCTCCACCAGACTAATCTGCCAAGCTCTCAAATTCAAGAAACACTGCTGGCATGAACATTAGGTAGCCAGATTTATCCACTCGGTTAATACAGTTTGACAGAGTTCACCATCCGATCCAGAGTTCAGTTTTTTCTTTTGAGTTATTCACCCATTTCAAACAATATATTTTCTTTTGTTGTCCCTCTTCCCAGACATCTTCATAAAATCTTGTACTATTTAGTTCATAGGACTGCCAGATTATTGAGTCACACAGCACACTAAAGACTGGGGTTTGTGTTCAAATTGGTTATTTTTATAGACCAACAAAGACTCTGTTTATTGTACTTCCTTCTTTTTCACATCAGCAAAGTGCAAAACAATGAAATAAATATCCAAGTACTACAAGTACTATGCTTTAGTCATTATGAAATGCCATTGGCAGTTGTTGAGGAATAAGCTTTGTATTTTCAAATGCATAAATGTGGCATCCATAGATATTAAACAAGAATAATTAGAGTATTAAGTGTTTTTCCAATCAGACATTCTCTAGTCATACTGTAAATGCTGCTCTTGCCACAAAGCTTAACTCTCCTTAGACATCTAAGCCCTACTTTTTTTTTTTTTTTTTTACCAAGAGCAGTTTAGCGTCGTTATTTTGCAATAATTCAAAGTTGCATTCTCCATCCACAATGACATAGTAGCCCTTAAGAACTACAATTGACCAATGGGGGAAGTGGAACTAAAAGACATTATATTTCAAAGCGATAGATCCTGAACAAAGAAATGGCGTAGAAACTCTTTGCCCCCTTTTCTCTTCACCACCGACAATATATCTCTTAATGACCAGGAACAAAAAAAACAGGATGCTTCTAGGTCACATTTAAGGGGGAAAAAAAAGAGGACTCTTAGTTCTAAGAAAAGATGAATCTTGACACAGTATCATTTTATCATAGATATTTTAGTTTTTTCTTCTTCTATTCTCAGTGTCTCCAGTGTATTTTGTGAAACAAAGGCTTGCCAAAAGCAGTGAGAGCCCTCAGAGGGATATAGAGGAGACTCTTTGGGCATGCAGAGCTATTTACCACACGCACCCTCAAGAAACAGGGTTCTCTGTTTGTCTCATAAATAAAGTATAGAACTTCATTAGTGAAGAGCACTGACTTAAAAGCCCAGGCATAGAGACATGCAGACACGTCTCTATGCCTGGGCTTAGAGAAGTTAAAGAGGGCAGTAAATAAAGAGGGAGGGGATGCAGTTAACCAATTTAAAGACATTTGAGTCAGGGGTATTTGAAATGCCCAAATGTCGAGGCTTGTCAAATTTAGATATGTTGTTAAATCAAAGACACGTTGGATTTTAGTCCTTCCCGCCAAAGCTGAAAATATATTGAATGATTCATGATGCTTGTTTAAGAATCAAAATAGCATGTTGGACAAGATATCTGTGTTGCAATGATTTGCTGCTTTACCTTTCTGTTCATTAAAGGTTAGAGACTCATTTACAGTTTCAAAAAGATATGACTAAAATAAATAGAAAAACACATACATTTTTAAAAACAGTCTACTTAGTCATCAAAATCATAGCTCTAATAGTTGAGTTTTTCAATTAAATTTGCTTTGTTGTGTTGTGAGGTTACTGCGCTCGAACATAACTAGTAAGTTTGTAACTTTGTCATAGCAACGCTAATTTGGTGTGGACCGCTGAGACGTGTGATCTAGCTTTAATAAAAATCTAAATTTGTGGATTTCATTTTTTTTTTATATGTAAAGGAAATGTACTTTTGACAAATAGATGCTAGTTAGTGGTAAAAAAACACAGAGGCAGTATTTAAAAAGTTGTACAATTCAGTAAATCACCCGGCAAATATAGAGGGAATTTACTTTGAAATTTCATCCCACTTTATACTTGTCACAAATAACTTAGCAATGCCAGCAAAATGAGCGGCTGAAACAAAGACGAGGGCGGACAAAAGCTTTGCTGCTCTGCATTTTAAAGGTGGCCACCAAGAGGCTGAGACACTTCTTCTTAGGTGAGTGTTCTTGGTGTTTAGGAGCCTGTAATCAATCCTGCAAAATGAAAACAGCTCATTAGGGATTGATTTCAGCCCCGTTTAGATAAGCAGAAAGGGTTGGGGAACGGCCCCCAGGGGCCCCAGCCTGGCCCAAAGTTCACGCCATGCCAGGTAGAGAGCAGCACTGCAGGCTATCAACTTTATTAGGATGGAGATAAGCTGATTAGACCTTGTCAATCAAAGGTGGCAGTGACTCAATCATGATCCAGGGGATTTTTCTTTCTTTCTGTCCCTTTTTCTCTCTCTTCCCACTCTCACAGTCTCCCTCTCTTTTTTGTGATAAATCATTGAAGTCGACCAACAAAGTGGCAGCCATCGCTGGGCTAAGCTAGGCAGCCCTGCAGTTGTCACCAAGGCAGACGTGTGAAGACCCTGTGATGATGTGACGACTATATTAAAGAGTACATCAATTTGTTTTAGAGCAGTTTGATTTTCAACTGCAGTGGTATTAAAAGGGGGGGGTAAAGAGGGAGGGCGAGCATGTCGGCGTCATCGAACAGGATTCCAGCGGCAGAGCAAGGGGTGCTGGGACAGCAAGAAATAAATAGATAAATGACAGAGTGACGAGAAATAAATAAATATGTTTTTGTAAACATTAAAAAAAAAAAATCTTCATGGCTCCCTTTTGAAGCAGAGTGTGGCTTTGAGTCTTGCTGAGAGTCCATGGGTGCTGGAGTGGCCCAGTAACACAGCACACATTTGTCCCGACTCTCTATCTCTCCCTCTCCATCTTCGTCTCTTTCTCTGAGTCTCTCCCGCTCGCTTTATTTCTCCCTGTTCCCTCTAAAGATCAGACTCGATGATTCTTTTGGTGCCGGGCCACCAAAGCTTCGGCTCAAATCCATAAGCAAACACTTAACAAACGACATAGCCAGTTATGTTTATTAAGACCGACTTATTATATTTTAAAAAGAGGTTATTGTTATCCCCTCGACAGATTTTATTTTATTCTTTAATATTTAAAATATGCAGTTAATGCCATGTAGTATAAAATTTAATAAATACATTTTCTACACATTTACACAAATCAGAATCCTACAAATAAATAGTTAATGTTTAAATGGAATGTGAATTTTTGGAAATTGGCAGTTATTTTCAAAAATTTCAATACATTTTAAGAGATGGGTTTTAAAATTAAATTAATTTTATTAATTTCAAGATTTGTTTGACCTGCAAATACAACCCAATTTTATACTTTTTTTTTTTGTTAGTCAGTATATACACTCTGTGCAATGTAAATCTTTTTCTTATTAGCATGTAGCTGAATCTTTTCTCACTTCTTATTTTAGTTTATTCTCTCTGTTCTGCAATGTAGTTTGAATATTTTAAGCATCTCTTTTTCATTTCTCTTTTTAAAAGGACAGTTTGCTAAAGTGAATTTCCTTGAGGTACAGCATAATAGATCACTGTTTTGTGGGCTGATACAATTGGCGTGTTGCATTGTCTTCAAAAAGAATATGAAGTTATTTGATAATTGTTTGATTAATGGAGCCGAGAGCTTGGACTTAAATATTTCACAGCTTGAGTTTTCAGCTAAAGAGAAAGGAGGACTTTTTAAAAAATATGTTTTAAAGAAAAAATAACGTTTTTCTATAGCTATTTAAAAAGAAAATAATCGTAGAAAAAAAAACACCGCCAAATTTCACTTGAAACCACATTTCCTAAATATATATGCTTCAACGCATAACATCTTGCTCTCAGAAAATCTAGCCGTGGGTGAGCTGTTTATCGGTAAACCCCCGGTGGATGAAAGGCGTAGCAATAATGATTTTTTCTCTCCTAATCGGACCTTGTCAGCAAGGCGTCTTATCGTGGAGAGGAAAATGACACCGATCCTATCGAAGAGCCTGGAGTCCGAGTCGGCGGCGTGTGTCCCCCCCAATCATGGCCGGCCGTGGCCCAGTCATATCTAGCGCCGCCACAAACGGCGAGCAACGCTTTTTTCATGTGGACTTCAAAAACGTCGCGAGTCATTAAAATTGCACCCACGTTTGGCAGCGGGGATCAGCCGCTCTGGAGCGAAAATGGGATGTGGGAAGAGGAGACTCACTAAATGTGTTAATTCCATCCTCACATGTTTACGGCTTAATTTTAATCTGTTTGAGGGAGGAGGAGGGGTGGAGGGACGATTGGAAAGGGGGGCGGGAGGGGCAATGAGAAAGCCTCGCACTGCAATAAATCGCCATTATCTTTGACACCCTAGGACTCAGCTGTTCCAGGGATTTAGGGGTCCACTGGCAACAGTGTATATCGTAGGGCATGAAAACACTGTTTACGCTTGAACTGCGGTAGCTAAGGTGCAATCACCAGTTTCAGGCTGCCTAGACAAAAGGCCTTACGTGCACAATGGCCAGCTAGCATACAAACTCTCAATGGAAGAGCTGAACCAACAGACTCAAGTATGTGTTTGTGTGTGTGTGTGTGTGCGGCGCCTGTTTTCCTGAACGTGCGCGGGCAAGCCTCCGTTTCCCTGTGTATCGACAGGTGTTGCTGCAAACATCCAAATATTAGTTCAAGCTTTGTGGGGCTACAAAGATGGAAAGAAGTGACTTTTTTTTTTGTGAAGTTAAATGAACCTTCTCCAAAAATAGATCAAGAATTCCCGAAAGAATAAAGATTGTTCTGTTTAGCTACAGTCCACCAGCTACTACAGCTGCTGCTTGCTTCCTTGTGTTCCTCTATTAGGTCTCCACAGTGTGAGCTAGCATTAATAAAATTATGAGAAAATCTAATAATTAGACCTTTAGTCAGTTATTAGCTTCAACAAGGCTCTCAACATAATGAGACTCTTGGAAGTAATGATCTGACTAGAGAGCTCATTGGAGCTTTCCTACTAAGTATTAAAAAAAAGAGAGCGCGAGAGAGAGAGGGACAACATTTTTAGCAGAAATATTGGTTTTAAGCTCAGCACAGATTTACAAAACACATTTAAACATTTAAACTAGGCCTTAAAAGTTAATCACTAATGTTCCACATATTTAACAACTTTATGATTGATATGATATGAGATTGACCAAGCAACATTGACTCAAATCTTTTTATTAAATAAAGATTAAACCAGTAGAGTGATTTCATTGAACACAGACAGCCTCACTACTTGATTAGCATTCCTCAATAGCAAAACATAAGCAATGTCCCCAACTATGGTAAATGACTTTTTTTTTTGTGTGCACTTTACTAGTCTGTTTAATCAGAAAACATAATTTCCTTAATGCACGGTGCCCTTGAGATGATGAAAATTAAGTCATTTTGGCACACTTTGTAAATTGGTCTATATTCTCGATCAAACCCCATCCAAATCATTTATTGATATAATCTTATCCTTATCTCAAGATACAAAACACCCTCCAAATGCTAGATAGTGGTTAGTCACTATATCTTAAAAGACACCATCGTCCCAACCTTAAATCAGATTTTTTTTTCCTATTTTTAGATTATAATAACTAAAAAGAATACCCCCTGCCTTCTCGCATGCAGAAGAAAAAAGTGTAGCATTGACCTCTGGCTGACACAAGAGAAAACTGAGGGAGGTGGTGGTGGTGGTGGTGGGAGAGATGGAGAAAAAGAAAGCAGAAAGAGCGACGGAGAGGAGAGAGCTAAGACAACAACTGTGAAGAGCCGCATAGGGTTAAAGAAAACTGTTTCAGAAGGAAATGGGAGACAAAAGCGCGGACTCGGAGCCCCCATGGGTGCTTTAAAGAGCCGCTACATCTAAGGTGCTGAAATATTAAAAACGGAAAAGGAGAACCAAAAAAAAATTGAAATAGTGAAATAAAGTAAAGGAGCGGCAATAGAGAGAATTATGCTATTTTGTCACCTGAGGACCTTTTATCAGAAACATTAATTCAGTGATGAAAATGACACAGTGAATGGCAAGATGATTGATATTTAAGTCCCAAAAATGGACTAAAAAAGAGATTAGACATTTATCAGAGTGAGTGGATAGGAACAAGAGATAGCAGTGTTGGAAAGGAGATTACTAACATCCACATAAAATGTGTGTGTGTTTTTTTTTATCCCTTTACCAATTAAAAAAAAAAATCCCCTTGCTTCTCTTTGACCAGTAAACCTCCCTTACACATGTTCTCATTGACAGTGCACCAAAGTGACAACGATTACTTTATACATATATATATATATATATATATATATATATAGGCAAGTGGCAAGCTACTACAAAGCAGTGTATCTTCACAGTGAGTCTTCTGTCAAACTGGCAGACATAAATGGGCAGTTTTTTGATGCAGACTCAGCAGTGTTTTAAGGGTAAAAATTAAGGGGAAGACTATAACATTTTCCTTATGTTTTGCACAGACGAATTGAGCCATATACCTGTGATGGGTCATTTGCGGTGCGCTTGTTTCTGAGCATGTTTTTTAAGGGATCATAAAACAATCATGCAGCATGACTTTCACTAAGAATGACATTTTAAAATATTTACATTCACGTGAAAACATATAAATTATTATTAAGAATCTTATTATCAGCCATAAAACCTGACAAGAAGGAACTCATGTATAAGCCATCTATGACTGCCAGCCAATAAAATTAAAAAAAACATTTTCAGAGCAGGAATGATGGTAACTAATGGCGCAAGACTAAAGTTAAGGTTTTAGACATTAAATTTTGTGTTGTGTTTATAGTGCAGTTTAGATTATAGCAGTAGTACACAGGAAGCCATGAGGCAATGGCTGATGGCATTTTAATGGTAGTTTGCCATCATTTATTTGCTGCACGCCTACATAAAAGGGGGAGTTTGCACATTTTTAGGCCTTTGTCTTCATTTAGCAATTCAAAACAAAGACACTTAATACATAAAAATAACCGCTGCGTAATTATATTAAATGTAGAAAAAAAATGTAATGTAAACAGATTACGGTATATTCTTATAGCTTATTCTTTAGCCTGTTTCTTACTTATTCCTTAATGACATTCAGTCATTCAATAAATATGACCTGTAATTTTTACAGTTCTTCCCATTTTAGTTCACATTTTGGAAAGATTTATATGTACTTTTGCCGCTTTATTTGTGTAAATGTTTAGTTTACACCTTGAAAAATTTTCAATCACAAATTCTACACAAAATACCACATACTCACTTACTTCTGTTTAGGAAAAGATAAAAATTTCAAAATGTGCAATCAGCATTTCTCTTTTTCCAGTTATTCTCACACCAGAGTTTGATATATAAACTTAAGAATAATTCAGTTATTAATAGTCATATTAATTACTTCATATCATTTGTGTTTGTGAAAGGCTCCTGGAAAACTGCTTTCCTTTTTGAACAATTCATAATACTTTCACACAAAGATTTCTGTTTGTTAAATAGGAGATAAAAGTTTAATGATGACAGTAACAGCAGTCATAATGTGTTTTAATACAATGTGTTTGTATATTTTAGGGTCGCAAGATGACTGTTTTTGCATAATCTAGGCCTTTTTAATGTTTACTATAGTTTTAAACAAGTTTTTTTTTTTTTTTTTTTTAAAAGAACCGTTTCCATCTGAGGAGGTCTGTGAAGAAACATCCCAACAACACTGGTTCCTTTTAGCTTAAAATGGTGTAGCTGCTGCTTTGTTGTTAAGCAGTTATGACTGCACTATGTCACTTCTCATATAGTCACACAGATGTTTTTCAGTAGCCCACATAAAGACCCTGTGGTGTCACGTCTAGAATCGACTGTGTGGTACATTGTGCACTAGAACAAGCAATGCCCATACTAGATTTAAATTACTTGGTCTAAATCTAAAAAAGTACAACTGAGCTTGATCTCTGAGACAGTAAGTGGCGGCTCTAGCCTTAAGGAAACAGTTTGATCCTTTGTTAGAAAACCATATAGGGCTAAATGCTATCATTAGTTTGTTATTAATGTGCATCTACTATAGACATTCCTTGTGCCCCCCACCCCCCACCCCCCGATCCTCACCCCACCCTGCAAGGCACGCAATTATACTGTACAAACAGAGTGGCGCATATTAGCCATCTCCGTCTGTCCTTGTTCCTACTTCGCTCAATGGTAGCCCCAAGAATCACACCTCCCCTCCTCTGTCAAAGGAGCTTCCTCCTTGGCTGTCCTGTGCCCATCAGACAGGGTGCCCGGCCATTTAAGACACCCAGGGAACATGAAACGGAGCCGGGCTGAGATGTCAGCTGGTTGCCCCATCTGCCAGTCAGTGGGTTGGTAAAGCTTTTGTCCTGGGGGGTAACCTTAGGAGTGCAGTGTGTGCTGCAAAAGTGTGTCTGTGTGCATGCGTGTTTCTGAGAGACGGCAGACTCTACATCACAGTTTTGAACAATGCTAGCCATATACAATATGATGATCTTGTCCTTTTTAATTTACATGTGACTTGACATTTAAACTAAAATTACAAAAATTAAAAAATTTCTGTTTTCAGATCAGGGCAAATTAGCTGCTGTGTTTATTGGTAAGGATTTCTTTTTTTGAATGCAGGCATTTCAGGGGAATAAAATGTGCAGGTCTCACACAGTTGTCCACAATCCTCAGTTGGATTGAAGTTAATTGGTCTCATTTCAGATCTGCTCACTTCTTATGGAACACAGTTGGTGGAGTACTCGACAGAACTTTAAATTGCCTGAAACTTGTCTCTGTTCTTTTCCTGTTCCCCTGCTAAATAACATAACCTTGACAGTACAAACAGTTTGACTCCCATATAAATGAACCAAGGTACCGAGTGAACGCTGGCCGGCTGGTTGAATCGAAGCACATTTCAACTCGTGCATTCTATCGTTTGGTAGATAGGCCGCGCCCTTGAGCTGCTTTAGGAGGCAGGGGCTGGTTGTTTTTACTCTAAGAAGGTGCTGAAAGGGGGCCTCTGTGCATGCACGAATGCACACACATAATCCTTTGGACGGTTCTATGTGAGCCCAAGAGTTCCTAAAAAGAAAATGTATGCAGACAGCATGAACTTATTTATTTACCACAGGGTTATGCTTTTGTAGCTGTGCCTGTCAAGGATATCAGCACAAGTTAATATGTGTGCTTTTGTGTGTGTGTGTAAGTCTGCATGTGTGTGTCTTGTAGTAGTATGTGCACGTTGCACATACTTTGCACCTCAGTTGTTTCAGACTCAGATAAAATCTGATTTATAGCAACAAAGCCTCCCTGTAATCATTTTTAGTCAACTTTGACTGTTGACTGCCATGTAGAAAGCTTCGCTTAAGTGG
This sequence comes from Pterophyllum scalare, assembly GCA_024447675.2. Classification (NCBI taxonomy): domain Eukaryota; kingdom Metazoa; phylum Chordata; class Actinopteri; order Cichliformes; family Cichlidae; genus Pterophyllum; species Pterophyllum scalare. The sequence goes on along the minus strand of JAMQGT020002898.1, from coordinate 288,033 downwards.
TCTACATATTCCCCATCTTCACATCAGTCAGTCTCACCACATGATGTATGTAGTGGTAGTCCTGAAGGGCTTATGTATGCACAGCTCTGCACAGGCAAGTCCTCCCTGAGCACATCTATGATCTTGGGTTATTCAATCATCAATCAAGGCCAACTGCAGCGTACTGTACTGTCGCCCATCTTTTAAAGCGCAGTTGTGAAGGACTGGCTAAGATGGCCTAAGGGACACCTTCCTTGGTCAGGCCTATCTTAGGTTTGATGTGATTATGTGCGTGGTTATGACTACACAGAACAGACCTGACACATTGATGTAGATTTTTTTTTAAATGTTTGGTCAAGTCCATCTGACAGGAGGGAAGTGCTTATTGGTATTTTTGTATTAGAATTTTTGGCTTTTACAAACAGTCTTTTAGTGATTTGCTTGGCATTTTGCTGCTATAATTCTCTTCATTAACTTTCAGGTAGGAACAGTTAATTTCAAAAACTAGAAACTTATTTATAATCATATTTTAGTTATTTTAGTTTTATATTTCTTTGTTATAATTTAAGTACATAGCTGTTTTTAGTCAGATCTTTGATACTTGATAACACTTAGCTAATTATTAAGGCAACTCCCTTTTGAGATAAATAAACATGAATTAAGCAACCATAAAATCTACATCATCCAGAACAAGTCTTACCTGGAAAAGTGTTGAGCCTAAATTTTACACAGTATTGGCAGAGAGAGCAGACAAAGAAGGCTGTGCAGGAAAAACACTGCCAGAAAATCAAAAAGAAATATACAGTACATTCACTTTCTCCACAAAGCTACTCTGAATTCATTATATTATCCAGAATGGACATTCAGAACCATATGATATTGCAGTGATAGAGTTGCTTGCCAATTTTCCCGTGTGCTTGAAGTGAGGTATTGTGCTATTTTAATGAGCTGTTTAGACTAGTGGACGGTTGCATTTGGGCTTTAACAACCAGCTCAATGAATAATTGTTATTGCCTCTTAAAGGCCAGATGTATGGAATTCATGCAAATTTGGAGCAAAGGAAAAGTAAGTGTGTGTTTGTGTGTGTGTGAGAGTGAGTGAGGGTGTCTTGGAATAATTGTTTTCCAGATGTCCTCCTTTCATGTAAACCACACATGTACTCGTGCGCGCACACACACACACTAAAAGGATGGAACAGATGATGGTGATGATGATTAAGCTCTTAAACATATGGAGATATTGTTGTCTTTTAGTGTGTGTGTGTGTGTGTGTAGAGAGAGAGAGAGAGGCTTTTTTTTTTTAACATTTCTGTTCCCTCAGTCTTCTGTGACAGGTTCACCCATCTCTCCTGGGGAGACTTTCACTCCCAATTTAGACGCAACCGTCATCAAGTGACAGCAATGGCTCCGGCACCCTACCTTTGCAATATGACTACAGTTAACTTAACAAGTCTCGATATGTGAGCTCCATCTTTGAAGTAATTGATTTGAGTGGTTTGAGCATCTTTCTTGCCAGGAAGTTGAAATTTTTTGGTGGATCTGTCAAGATGATCTTCAGAGAAATGCAGGTCACTTCTCTTACAGTTTCAAAAAGTTACAATCTTTTATCATATTGCGCCTAATGTATTGTATACCTGCTTTGCCGTTCTATGTCAGATATAGTGTGTCCCTTCGGAAAACTCATCAGCATGAACATGTGTGGCCACGCTGTATTTACATTTCTGTGCAGTAGACAAGCCACAGCACCACCACCACCACAATATTGCAATCCATATGTCCAGTCCTGCTTGTTTTACAGTGATCATAAATGGCAACAGCAGAAAAGAAATCAAAGATCCCTCTGATATAAACCTGTTCGGAAGGTGGTCATTTTACAAGCAAACTGTGTATTGTTTCAAAATGTTTTAAAGTTTACATTGGACCTTTTGTGGGCAGTTCTGCAGTGTGAGTGTGGACACTTTTGTTGTTTTTGTTGTTTTTTTTTTGCTGATGAGATTCAAGTACAGTATATCTATTGTTTGTTCTTGTCTTTGATGTTTTTCCTGCCTCTGCAACACCTTACGCTTGGATGTTGCATCTGTTTTGTAAAAAAAAAAAAAGAAGAAAAGAAAGAAAGAAAAGAAACAAATAGCCACTTTGCTGCAGTAAAATTAACTAAAAAAGTGCAATATACTAAAACAAAAGAAGTACATTAAACTAGTTAATAGGTAGGAAAATAATCATTTAAATAGAGAAATGATGACAGTTGATGAATAAAATTGAATCGGTTTCATATGATTTATCTCAAATTCTCTGAAGGCCTTTTAATCTCCAAACTGATGTTGTTTCCCAGTCAGCCTCGCTCACCTTTCAAGAGTGTTTAAATTTCAGTGAACTCAGAGTGCACAAGTATCTTTAACTGTGTACATTTCTTCACGTGTGTGTGTTTGTGTGGGTTGAAGTTGTGTTGAGTGACAAGGATACACATCTTGAGCCACCTGGATTTATTTGGGCCAAACAAGAGGGACCCGTGTCTGTCTGGGCCCCTCTTCTGTCCGCACTGGGGCCTGAGAGCCACGAACAGAAGGTACCTCCTCACATCTCACACCTGAGCTCCTCCCAGGCTGGGACCAACCTCTCTTTCTATCTCTCTTTCTCTTCCTCTCTCTCTGTCCATACAGGCTTATTTCTCTCTTTCTTTCGCTACCCTCTGTGTCCTCGCCACTTCTCTCCCAGGCCATGGCCTGGCCTCTTTTACCTCTCCCACTCTGGACGCTTTGATCTCAACTATGTTGGCCCTTTCCACGGATCATGTGTATGCTTGAAAATGGCCCATTTGCTCAATCCTCAGTCTGTTTACGAATATACATTTCACAAACATTAACATGTAGTTAATAGTCTACAAAGAGAAGGATTCTCTCATGTATTAGCTGTGCTTATTGCAGTAAGTGATGCTAAGGTTTGCAGGAAAAAACACTTTTCTGTTTACTTGATGCTCTCCTTTCTTTTCTAGACATTGAAAGTTTGTTTCCCTTTTCTTTTTTGTTAATGTTTTTTTTCATACAAATCTCTCAACTCAGTTCCTGGAAAAGATGCTTTATTCAGGGAGGAAATGTGTGTTTGCTTGTCTGTTAGCATCGTTTTCATTTGTGCTTGAAGTGACAGGGTGTGAAGCTGGGTAGGCGTGTGCATCTCAGAAGTCAAAAGCACAAACACTAACAAGACATCAAGTTGGCTGCTTTATTTTTTTAAGGTAAAAGCAACTCAAACTCAACAGGAATTAGATTTCTCTGGTCAGTCTGGCATTAAATCAGAGGTTTTTTTCTCCACGCTATGAATGTATTGTAGCAGATTTCACAAAATCTTAGGAACAAGCTACTTTTGATTGCATAATACTAATATTTAACTCTGGGTGGAAATATAATTTTTAACTATGAAAAGTTTTTGGTTTGAGTCATCAGATTGATTTGTTTCTTTTTTTTAAATTTATTACTTTAAATTAAGAGATTGTTGCCTGCAGTAATTCAGTATATCATTGTATGGCATTATGAGATACATAATAGCAGTCTCTCTCTCTCTCTCTCTCTCTCTCTCTCTCTCTCTCTCTCTCTCTCTCTCTCTCTCTCTCTCTCTCTCTCTCTCTCTCTCTCTCTCTCTCATATATATATATATATATATATATATATATATATATATATATATATATATATATATATATATAATGTATTTTTTTTAAAAATGTTTAATCTTAGAATGTCAGATATATCTGTAGTTAGTTACAAACATCCAACAATACATAGGCAGTACTTGTTTATATTTGGGCATCTTCATCCACCATTACTGTGTAACTATCTTCACTCAGTGTGAAGAAACCACAAACCCTTAATAAACTCAACTCAGTTCCACTACTGAGTTTGAATGGAGCTCCTTCTCTTCATACCCTTCTGTATATTTGTTTTTTTTTTTATGTATGTATGTTAAAAGACCAACACTAATGGACTGCTGCATTCATCTTAAATATCACGGTTATTCTTATAATTTTCCATTTTTTGTAATAGCACATCTGTTATGATATTGGATTAGTGTGGTACAGTGGCGCACTATTGTCTCACAGCAAGAAAAAAGTGGCCACCTGTCTGTGATATACCCTGTCTCTCAGTATTAGCTGGAATACCCCCAGCCTCCATGACCCTCTAGAAGATAGTTTCAACTTTAGTGATAACAGACTCTCAGCTATTACTAACATGGGCAGTTGCCAGTAATATATTTTAAAAGTTAAGTGCTTTCAACCCTAAATTATGACCACTTCACTTGCTTCGAAATGACAGCTGTTGACCCTACAAGGAAAAATGCCTGACTCTGCTGTATACCCAAGTGTTAATTTGTGTTCCCTTTTACTGGGTGGTTAAAACTGGCTTGGTCTCGTAAGTCAGCAACACAAACACTTAGCTGAACCCTGCTGGTCTTGATCGGCGAAGCAGGATGTGGCGCAGCATCGTAACCAGTGGCATGGGAAACCTGGCAATTAATTGGACATGGTGGATGTCTTAGATTTAGTGGTATCAATTGAAAGTTGCCCCTTCACACTGCAGCAGTAATTGAGCCACCGGTCTCCTTGGGCTCTTACAGTTGTAGAGGCTGAAATGTATCTCCAAAGGTTAAAATTGATTTGGCAGTATTGGGAAGGCCACTATTATGTATTGTCTAAAAAAAAATTGTCGGCCATCAATCAATTATTCTCTCCACATTAAGGTTTGCTGTACTGAAGATTCTGTACTGACAGTACAAATATGCTTGCAAAACAGACACAGTGTATTCACACAAATGTAAAAATGCTGTTAAAATGCATCTGTGTGTGTGTGTGTGTGTGTGTTCACTGATATGTGTGTGATGAAGAGGCTTCCTTTTCTCTATCAAACTAATAGTGTGACAGTCTATTCTTTAAGATGTCTGAGACTGTAATTAGTAGATTGCTTTGAGTCAGGCATGCACAGGGCACTGGGAGGGTCTGGGGGAGTGAAAGGAGCAACAACAAGAGGGAGGCTAAAGAAGAAAGGGCCTCCAATTTTATAGTCCTGATGGAGGTTATATTTTCTGTGACAACTGGACCAGAGTAATCAAAATGTGTTAATAATCCCTTCAAAGGGCCTAGCGGCACATCAGTAAAGGGCATCAGTGAACGCCAATCCCCCACCAGACCCTGGTTCTGGCTGCCCCACCCTCACTGACCCTTCATCACTTTTTCTTTCCTCCTGCCCTGTTTTGTCTTCATCATCACTTGATCTGAATCGTCATGTTCATTCAATGCTTCTTTTGGCTCTGTCTTGACAAACTTGCAGCAGAGTTGCATATCTTCTTATTACCACATTGCACAAACGGCCAAGCTATCGTCTTTAGGCTTGGTGAGGCTGCTGTTATTGTAGTAGAGTCCAGGCCCAGAAGAGGGCATTGGTCTGAGTTTTAGTCTGTTTTGGCACCATCCTGCTTGAATCTGTCGCCCTGGGATGACTCTAGGTCAGACTGTATAGGTTCCAATAAGTTCTTTTCTTTTGTTTGAGGATTAACTCAAAGGTCAA